>SJYQ01003541.1:211584-255186 GCA_006410935.1 Redunca redunca | reverse complement strand
TATTGCAATACAGGAGATGCAGCAGAATCTCAAAATTTCATTAATTATGTGATTTCAAAATAGATGATGACAGGAGGTGGATATGAGTCCACTAAGGAAAACCTCACCTTGGCCACCCTTGTCCAGGGGAAATGTATTGTCCTCTACATGATGCAAAATAACAACTATAATAACAATTAAAATATAACCACTGTGTGATGTAAGAGGCAATGTGTGTGTCAGAGCACAGCTACTCTGAGGCTTTTTTGGGGACACAGAAACTGCTAAGCAAAATTCTATTTACCCATATCACAGAGTTTATGTCTTTACAGTTGAGATCATCTAATTAGGTCAGGTAAGAGTCCCCATCTTGGCCCGACTCAGCCAAATAATTAAAGGAAACTCAAAAAGCTTTGGGCCCCCAAAATTGTCAGCACTCCAGTGTTTAGCCAGTTGTAAATACAGCAAGAGCCAGCACCTCAGCCATAACAAAACAAAGAGGATAAGCCATTTTCCCCAAGCCCCTGGCCCAGGCTGTTAACTGCAGTTGTGCATGGCTACTATCCAATGATAATCACAACCCTGAGGCCTTACAAGACTGGGAAATGCCTTCTGAAGCATCAAACAGAGATTAAATTGCCTTGCCTATAGTTGTAACATTAATTTAAATTACAATTTTTTGAAAACTGGTATTGGATTACCAGTTCTCAAAGGACATGAAATCTTATCTAAAGGCAACTCTTTATGAACCAGAATGTGCAATTAAAATGAACCTTCTTTTTCTGGATTTCTAGATGCACAAGACTTTTTAAAAAACTATTTATTGACTATAAAAACCATCATTTGCTTGGGAAAAGGAACATTACAGTTTTCAAGCATTTTTACATATTTTTTCATCTGATACCAATATATTAGAAGTGTAGATGAGGTAAGAAGATGTAGCCCCATCCTTCTACTCTCTTTTTAAAGTAATTTCTACTGGAGTAGAGTTGATTTACAATGTTGTGTTAGTTTCTGCCATACAGCAAAGTGAATCAGTACACATTTACACACATATTTTGCAGCTCTGTTTCGGAGCACTTCCCTCGGGCCACTAGAGAACACTTTGCCCAACTGGGTGGAGACCTGGAAGTGTCTGGAAATTTACATTCCACCTTTCCTCCCCAGTCAGTCCTTATCCAGTGACTGAGGTACAGGAGTATGAAAAGCCCAGCACCCCTTCCACAGATGGGGATCACCAGGAGGCTTAGCCCATTCCCCAGAATTCCCGCAGGATCAGGCTGGTGCATCCCTCCCTCTGCAGGACTTTGCTGTGATCACATTCTGGCTCCACTTCCTCAACTTCCTCCATTGCTCCTCTCTTCCCTCCCAATGTAGGAGCACTTCCTTAATACGTCACTGGAACCCAAACCCACATGTCAGGGGGCTGTTCCTGGAGAGTCTGACCTAAAACTCAGGGATGAACCTTCTGCAAAGGAAACAATGGAAACAGTGACAGCCTTTATTTTGGGGGGCACCAAAATCATTGCAGATGGTGACTGCAGCCATGAAATTAAAAGACACTTGCTCCTTGGAAGAAAGGCTATGACCAACCTAAAAACGTATTAAAAAACCACAGACATTACTTTGCCACCAAAGGTCTGTCTAGTCAAAGCTATGGTTTTTCCAGTAGTTGTGTACAGATGTGAGAGTTGGACTACAAAGAAAGCTGAGCGCCAAAGAATTAATACTTTTGAACTGTGGTATTGGAGAAGACTCTTTAGAGTCCCTTGGACTGCAAGGAGATCAAACTAGTCCATCCTAAAGGAAATTAATCCTGAATATTCACTGCAAGGGCTGATGCTGAAGATGAAGCTCCAATACTTTGGCCACCTAATGTGAAGGGCTGTCTCATTGGAAAAGAACCTGGGAAAGACTGAAGGTGGGAGGGGAAGGGGATGACAGATGGTTGGATGGTATCACCACCTTGACTGAAATGAGTTTGAACAAGCTCTAGGCATTGGTAATGGACAGGGAAGCCTGGTATGCTGCAGTCGATGGGGTTGCAAAGAGTCAGACATGACTGAGAGACTGAACTGAACTGAACTAACAAAGGAAACTCAAGAGAATTGAGTGACCTGCTCAAGATCTTAACATAAGCTCCATCCAGAATCCGAGTGTTACAACTAATCAGTCATTCAGTTGATATTTATTAAGCACCTATTAGTACATTCAGACCAGGAAATAATGAGGCAAATAGGTGCCTACCTCCATTCAAATGCACAGGCTGCTGAAAAAGATAACAAGACCCATCATGGTGT
This sequence comes from Redunca redunca, assembly GCA_006410935.1. Classification (NCBI taxonomy): domain Eukaryota; kingdom Metazoa; phylum Chordata; class Mammalia; order Artiodactyla; family Bovidae; genus Redunca; species Redunca redunca. Next base: position 252,907 of record SJYQ01003541.1, on the reverse strand, counting down.
TTTTAGCTAACACTATTTTTTAACTGAAAGGATATTGGAATACATGATATTCTTTACATGTTTTTAGGTTGATTTTGTCAGATTTCCATTTGAAGGCAATCAAAAGAGCAAGCACTTTTACTGAGCACCACACAAAAGGAGTACGTTAAGGCTGTATATTGTCACCCTGCTTATTTAACTTATATGCAGAGTACATCATGAGAAACGCTGGACTAAAAGAAACGCAAGCTGGAATCAAGATTGCTGAGAGAAATATCAATAACCTCAGGTATGCAGATGACACCACTCTTATGGCAAAAAGTGAAGAGGAACTAAAAAGCCTCTTGATGAAAGTGAAAGTGGAGAGTGAAAAAGTTGGCTTAAAGCTCAACATTCAGAAAACGAAGATCATGGCATCCGGTCCCATCACTTCATGGGAAATAGATGGGGAAACAGCGGAAACAGTGTCAGAGTTTACTTTTTTGGGCTCCAAAATCACTGCAGATGGTGACTGCAGCCATGAAATTAAAAGACGCTTACTCCTCGGAAGAAAAGTTATGACCAACCTAGATNGCTGAGCACCGAAGAATTGATGCTTTTGAACTGTGGTGTTGGAGAAGACTCTTGAGAGTCCCTTGGACTGCAAGGAGAACCAACCAGTCCATTCTGAAGGAGATCAGCCCTGGGATTTCTTTGGAAGGAATGATGCTAAAGCTGAAACTCCAGTACTTTGGCCACCTCATGCGAAGAGTTGACTCATTGGAAAAGACTCTGATTCTGGGAGGGATTGGGGCCAGGAGGAGAAGGGGATGACAGAGGATGAGATGGCTGGACGACATCACTGACTCGATGGACGTGAGTCTGGGTAAACTCCAGGAGTTGGTGATGGACAGGGAGGCCTGGCGTGCTGCAATTCATGGGGTCACAGAGTTGGACACGACTGAGCAACTGAACTGAACTGACACAAAACATCACCTTCACTAGCTTTGTTTGTAGTGATGCTTCCTAAGGCCCATTTGACTTCACACTCCAGGATGTCTGGATCTAGGTGAATGATCACACCATCATGGTTATCAAGGTCTTGAAGATCTTTTTTGTATAGTTCTGCTGTGTATTCTTGCCACCTCTTCTTAATATCTTCTGCTTCTCTTAGGTCCATACCATTTCTGTCCTTTATTGTGCTCATCTTTGCATGAAATGTTCCCTTAGTATCTCTAATTTTCTTGAAGAGATCTCTAGTCTTTCCCATTCTATTGTTTTCCTCTATTTCGTTGCATTGATCACTGAGGAAAGCTTTCTTTTCTCTCCTTGCTACTCTTTGGAGCTCTGCATTCAAATAGGTATATCTCTCCTTTTCTCCTTTGCCTTTCACTTCTCTTTTCTCAGCTATTTGTAAGGCCTCCTCAGACAACCATTTTGCCTTTTTACATTTCTTTTTTCTTGCAGATGGCCTTGATCACTGCCTCCTATACAATGCCAGGAAACACTGTCCATAGTTCTTCAGGTACTCTGTCTATCAGATCTAATCCCTCGAATTAGATTTTGTTCACATCACTATGAACAAAGCTAGTGGAGGTGATGGAATTCCAGTTGAGCTATTTCAAATCTTAAAAGATGAAGTTAAAGTGCCGTACTCAATATGCCAGCAAATTTGGAAAACTCAGCAGTGACTACAGGACTGGAAAAGGTTAGTTTTCATTCCAATCCCAAAGAAAGGCAATGCCAGAGACTGTTCCAACTACCGCACAATTGCACTCATCTCATGTGCTAGCAAAGTAATGCTCAAAATTCTCCAAGTCAGGCTTCAATAGTACGTGAACCGTGAACTTCCAGATGTTCAAGCTGGATTTAGAAAAGGCAGAGGAATCAGAGATCAAATTGCCAACATCCATTGGATTATCAAAAAAGCAAGAGAGTTCCAGAAAAAATATCTACTTCTCCTTTATTGACTACCCCAAAGCCTTTGTGTGGATCACAACAAACTGTGGAAAATTCTTAAAGATGTGGGAATACCAGACCGCCTTACCTGCCTCCCGAGAAATCTTTATGCAAGTTAAGAAGCAACAGTTTGAACTGGACATGGAATAACAGACTGGTTAAAAGTTGGGAAAGGAGTACATCAAGGCTGTATATGATCCTGCTTATTTAACTTATATGCAGAGTGAAAGTGAAGTCACTCAGTCATGTCCAACTCTTTGCAACCCCGTGGACTGTAGCCCACCAGGCTCCTCCATCCATGAGATTCTCCATGGCAAGAATACTGGAGTGGGTTGCCATTTCCTTCTCCGGAGGATCTTCCCAACCTAGGGATCGAACTCAGGTCTCCCGCATTGCGGGCAGATGCTTTAACCTCTGAGCCACCAGGACATCATGCGAAATGCCAGGCTGCATGAAGCACAAGCTTGAATCAAGATTGCTGAGAGAAGTATCAATAACCTCAGATATGCAGATGACACCACCCTTATGGCAGAAAATGAAAAAGAACTAAAGAGCCTCTTGATGAAAGTAAAAGAGGAGAGTGAAAAAGCTGGCTGAAAACTCAGCATTCAGAAAACTAAGATCATGGCATGCAGTCCCATCACTTCATGGCAAATAGATGGAAACAATGGAAAGAATGAGAAAATTTGGGGGAGCTCCAAATTCACTGCAGATCGTGACTGCAGCCATGAAATTAAAAGATGCTTGCTCCTTGGAAGAAAAGTTATGACCAACCTAGACAGCGTATTACAAAACAGAGACATTACTTTGCCAACAAAGGTCTGTCTAGTCAAAGCTATGGTTTTTCCAGTGGTCATGTATGGATGTGAGAGTTGGACTATAAAGAAAGCTGAGCACCGAAGAATTGATGCTTTTGAACTGTGGTGTTGGAGAAGACCCTTGAGAGTCCCTTGGACTGCAAGAAGATCAAACCAGTCAATCCTAAAGGAAATCAGTCCTGAATAGTCATTGGAAGGACTGATGCTGAAGCTGAAACTGAATCTCCAATACTTTGGCCACCTGATGCAAATAACTGACTCATTTGAAAAGACCCTGATGCTGGGAAAGATTGAAGGCGGGAGGAGAAGTGGATGGCAGAGGATGAGATGACTGGATGGCATCACCCACTCAATGGACATGAGTTTGAGCAAGCTCCGGGAGTTGGTGATGGACAGGGAGGCCTGGCGTGCTGCAGTCCATGGGGTCACAAAGAGTCAGACATGACTGAGTGACTGAACAGAACTGAACACTAAACATGAGGTGTCTCAGGTCTAACCTGTTGCTTTCCCTGCCCATTGGTGGCCCAAGTCCAAGTAGCTGCTGGGAGAACATGGGTGGAAAGGGATGGTGGTGGAGACTTAATGGGACACATGCTTAAAAAAGAAAAGAAGGAAATGCCTGGACCCAGGAAGAGTCTCACCCCGGGGGAGGCAGAGTTCCTGCACTCAGTTCCCATCACTTCTGACACACCCCAGGGAAACTAGCCCCTCACATGCCAGCTTCCTGGGGAAGATCTGAGCCCATCCTCCTAAGTCAGCCACAACAATGCCCTACAGAGCTGAGGCATCACCAGAATCTGATGGCCTGGCAATCTGCAACTATGTTCCTAAACCTGGCTCACTTTCAATGAGATACAGAAAGGTGAAGCTACTCATCCAAGTTCATACAATCCACTAAGAGGCAAAGCTAAGATGTGAGCACAGGCGGGCCTAACTCCTAAACCCACACTTTAAGAATAACTAACGAGAAAAAGGCAAGGAGAACAGTGTCCTCACGGACACTCAGTCCTCTCAGCAGAATAAACTAAACTGATAAGTGGATGCCTAAACATAAAGGGAAATAAATTCTCACTCAAAAATGTAAAAGCTGAATTAAATCTTATATTACAAAGAAATATCCCAGAAAGGAGGAGGAAAGCCTAAAACTGAAATAAGATAAATGTTCTAAAACTTTAAAGCTCTGTCTGCTAGGAAGGAAAAGCTAACGATGAAAGATGCCAGAAGTCACTGGTGTCTGCTTTGCTTTAACTTCATGAGTTCACTGCAATCCCCCTGTATCACTTACTGTGAGAAAATAAAAACTAGACCTTGAAAAGACAAGAACAGGGTTAAGCAGTATTTTCCTTATGCACATCAAATCACTGTTTGCATCAGACTTTTCCCAAGAATGACAGTAGCCAAATCAGACAAATACATGTTTTCCCTACATACAAACAAGGGAAAGAGAGACAAATGCTAGAAATGGCAAAGAAGCCAGTGTGACTTCACCTGGCAGAGCGAATCTGACATTAGTCTAACCTGAGGTTAAGCCACAGAAGCACACATGGGGAAGAGGAGCAAGCAGTCCCAACACGCCTAGAAAATAACCCCGTGAAGTGAGGGCTTAAGCTAAAGGATGTCTCTTTCTGGATCCAACCAGGATCTAACCACTTTCCAGGCACAGAACATGGGCTCTCTTGTGTGGGAGGGCACCTTGTGGGGAGTCATAGGGTCTCCCTTCTTTCATCTCCTACCCTCTAGAAATCTCTGTCCTCAGATCCAAGCAAGGGAATCTAGAATTTTTACTTGGCTCCCTCTTGGGGCTTAGAGCCCCATTTAAAATGCAAAGAGAGCCTGGGAGGAAAAGAAAGCTTCATTTACTTGAAGCAAGGCCTTTGAAACCGTCCCTGTGTATACAGTCCCTCACTAGTGACCTTGGACATTTCTTGCCCATAAAAAATGTGATGCTGGTCAAACTCTCTTCTCCAGAGTTTGTCGTGAGAACTCCAAGAATCTGTAGAAAGATCGGGCACTTAAGAGGTGTTCAATAACACTAAGTTCTCTCTCCTGTAATGGAGAAAGAATAGTGAGAGGCAAAGGGAAATAAATTTAATGAGTATATGGGAGTAGAGGAGGAAAAAAGGAGACATCAAGCTGTCTTTGGCCACAATAGAGCCATTAGGAAGCACGCTAAGTGAGCTGCACCCAGTGGATAGGAGTTGGAGCATGGAGAAATGGAGTATAGAGCACAAGTGTCTTTTTATCCAGCCCAGCACAGATATGTCTACTTGGGAGATACTCTTCCTAGGGAATGTGTGAATGAGGTCAAGCTCCAGCGAGAAGCTGAGAATTGGCTACACTCCCCAGAGGCCAGAGGCTGGAGAGATGCTTATAGCACACAGAGGCAGGAACTACTGCCCTCCTACTCCGGTTAACAGTATATCTTACACTTCAGTGAGATCAGAATCTGCAGGAGTAGTTAAAAAAACACATTGCTGAGTCCCAACCCAGCCTTTCTGATTCAATAGGGCTGGGGTGGAACACAAGAATTAGCTTTTCTAACAAATCCCCAGGTGAAAGTAATGACGCTGGTCCAGGAACCACACTTTGAGAACCACTGTCTCATACTTAGCTATAGCAGCCCTAGGAGAGACTCCCGGCCTAGAGTTACCTGTGACCTTGGGCAATTCATTCTCTTCTTGGTGGCCCACATGTGAGCTGAGGCAATGTGCTAGATGACCTCAAGGACCCCTTCCTACTCTGACATTCAATGACTTTGCAGGTCTAACCAGTTCAGTGCATTTATTGCCTAATTCTGGGCTGGGAATTGTGGGGAGACCAGGCATGCAGAAGTTATTGAACAACAAGGAGAATCAACAGAATACGGAAAGAGCAAATACTGCATTTTTCCTCCCCACTGCTCTGATTTTCTTCCATGCTCTAAAGTACTCTCCTGATTTTTAGTTACGCTTGCCCTGGGCTCCTGAGGTTAGCAGATATTTAAAGTAAGGCGTGAGCCGTTTGGCCAGGTAAAGCTGTTCTGAGAGTCCTCCCCAGGATTCTCAGCCCCTCAGGCTGTGCGTCTGTGACTCAGTGGTGACATCTGGTGGTCGTCAAGGCGAGTCCCGGGCCCCGGCAACACCCACACGTGCTCCTAAAGACTAGGACACAAAAAGAGGAGTGCCTCTGTTCCCATAATAAGTCCATTTCTCAACCACCTCCAGCTGACCTATTCTCTTGGTTGAATGCCAGAAACATTAAAGCTTCCAACTCCTATTTTACTTCTCTATTCATTCACCCATTTGAAAGGATACGATCCTTAGGAGGCTGACAACCTCACTGTGGCTGATGCATCTTAACTAATATTCATATCTAAACTCTTTGCTTAAAGGAACACATCAAAGCATTTGGCAGGGAGAAAAATACATCCTAACTGGCTTCCAACGATTTGATCTAAGCAAATAAATAAGTCATTTTCATTTCCAGTTTAACATAAGAATATTTTTACATGATAATTTGCTTTTAAATATTCTAGCTGTGAAGTTTAATAATGGCACATGAAGCTGCCTGTCATTTCATATTTATGTTCCAATCCCAGTTTTGACAGTTCCCACGGGTTCTGGACCGCTCAGCTAGAGATATTCCAGGCCATGTTATCATAGTAACAGGTAGAAAACCCAACCCCAGAGCCAGGAAAGAATAGAACACCTTTAACAGGGCTTTGAACAGGAGACTGGCTCACCTTTTGCCCCTTCTTGCAACAAAACAAGTCTACAACTTAGTGAAATGATCAACCAAGCCCTCCACCCCAGTCTTTTTTTTTTAATCTATTTATTTTTAACTGGAAGATAACCGCCTCATAATGTTGTGTTGGCTTCTGCCATACAGCAACATGAATCAGCCTTAGGTATAAGTGTGTTCCCTCCCTCTTGAACCTCCCTTCCACCTCCCACCCCATCCCGCCCCTCTAGGTTGTCACAGAGCACCGGGTTTGAGCTCCCTGCGTCATTCAGCAAGTTCCCACTGACTGTTTTACATATGGTAATATATATGTTTCAATGCTACTCTCTCAAATACATGATCACAGGTGCTTTTCAAAGCAAACAATGTCAGGAAAGGCCCTACTCTCACAAGGACTGGCTAATGGCAACAGCAGCTGGTTTTGATTGAGTGCGTTCTTGGTGCTGGGCACTGTGCCCAGAGCATTGCATGCAGATGGCTGAATCTCCACAGCATCACCAGGCAGGCAGAGCTATTCGTATCCCATCTCATGGATGAGGACACTGGGACTTAGCCAGGTGAGAGAGGTCCTTTGCTCAAGGTCTCCCACTGAGCAGAGGCTGGGGCTGAGGTCTGAACCAAGAAGTCTGACTCCAGAACAGGAATCAGACTGGAGTGAATGCCACTTTTCCCCACCTAGTCAAACCCTCCAAACCCTTCAAAGCTCAGCTTCAACATTTTCTCCTCTAGCCTTGCTTTTCCCAACACTGCTACAGCCACTCCACCACCTTCCAAGTGACAGCAATGCCTCTTGCCAGTGAAGTGTCACCCTGCTTTATCACCACCCCTCCATAGACCATGTAAGCATCTTAAAGGCAGAACCCATATCTAACTTGAATAATGACACCCCCACCTCCAGCTGGCATAGAACATTGTAAGCCATCAGCAAATGATATGTTTTTGTCGAATGAACAAATAAACAAGCAGACCATGAGAAAGGCACTTCTACTCTGTGAGAGACCCCTTGGGTTGGAGGAAGGGGCTAACCCCGTCGAATGGAGTGAACAGTAAGAGGGGGATGAGAAGGTGGAGCCACAGCAAGGACACCTACAGAATCAGCAGGTGTTGGAAGGGAGCTCTGTCCTCAACTGTATTCCCACCACTGAATAAGACCACCTCACGTCAAAGAGTCAGGCACCACAGCATGCAGCTGATACACAGAAGGCTTATGAAGCCCTCCTTCTTTCTGCTATGGGATTTGTGGGTGTATGTGTCGGTCCCCTGCTAAAAGCCTGGGCATCCTGCACAGTGCCTGACACATAGAAGGGGCTCAATGAATATTTTTAAATTGCTCAAACTTTAATTTTGGCAACAATGACAAAGCAGTGATAAGGTCTGTGTCACATCCAGAGCAACTGCCAGAGTTTCTCAGTCTTTTACTAAAAGGGTGATGTATGTGCGTTCATATTCTGCAGATGCTAATTGTTGACAACATGATTCAGTGGCTTAACAAATTGGAACTGACACCATCAACCTGCTCAATCCATTTACAATCTTCCATCATCAATGCAGGGGACTTTGTCGACTGAGCAGGGCCAGTTTCCCCTGTGAGGCACGAGCATTACAAGTAAACAGAGCAGCTTAGTAGTGTTAAATTGCATCCAAGAGCCCAGCCAAAAATCACAAGCAATGCAGGAAAAGCAAAGTAAGGAGAAGACAGACTCAAGTCAACACACATTTACTGAGCAGAAGTTCCATTAACTAGTTTCTCTCCTACCAGCCTGGCTGCATCCCACTCTCCATAGGGTACCCAGAGTGATCTTTCTAAAAGGCCAGTCAGTTCACATCACCTCCCTGTTTAAAATGTTTTAGTAATTTCTTTATTCTCTCCTTGTCATTCATGTCTTCTCAGATGCCCTGGAATTTGAGCCTTGCCTACTTCTCTAGCCCCAAACTGCCCCATTCTCATGCTACACTGTACTACACACACACACACACACACATACATACTCACTCACTCACTCACTCACATACTCACTACACTCGAGAGTACACCATGACTGTGGAGTCTCTTCCAACAGGACCTTTGCACATGCTGACCCCACCCCCATGGTATCTTTCTGGAACAATTTCTCTGCCCTTTCACCTACCTAACTCCTTCAATATTTTTAACTCTACTGTTTTATGGCAACCAGGGAGGCTTCCCTGAATGGTAGCCCCCCTCAACAGATATGATCACATCATAACCCCTAGAACCTATGAATGTGAGCTGACCCTTGAAAAAGGGTCTTACAGGTGTAAGTAAGTTAAAGATCTCAAGATGACAGCATCTTGGATTATCTGGGTGGGCCCTAAATCCAGGGACAAGTGCCCTTAGAGGAGACACAGAGGGTAGACACAGGGAGTAGGAGGAAAGGGTCATATGAAGACTGAGGCAGAGATGGGAGTGATGTAGCCACGAGCCACAGAACACCTGGAAATACTAGAAGCTGCAAGAGGTGTGGAAAGATTCTCCCCTAGAGTTTTCAAAGAGAGCATAATCTTGCTGCCATCCCTATTTCAGATATCTGGACTCCAGGATTGAGAGACAATGGATTCTGTTGTCTTAAGCCCCCAGTTTGTGGCAGATGGTTATGACAGCCCTGCTGCTGCTGCTGCTAAGTCGCTTCAGTCGTGTCCGACTCTGTGCGACCCCGTAGGCGGCAGCCCACCAGGCTCCCCCGTCCCTGGGATTCTCCAGGCAAGAGCACTGGAGCGGGGTGCCATTGCCTTCTCCAATGCAGGAAAGTGAAAAGTGAAAGCGAAGTCGCTCAGTCGTGTCCGACTCTTAGCGACCCCATGGACTGCAGCCCACCGGGCTCCTCTGTCCATGAGGTTTTCCAGGCAAGAGCACTGGAGCGGGGTGCCATTGCCTTCTCCGGATGACAGCCCTAAGGAAACTAATAACCTCACCTCCCCTTCAGGTGCTCCCTATCCACACTACTCCCAACCCAGTACACACTCCTATATTTGCCTTTTCCATGTGGTTTTGCAACTGCTCTGTGATTTTGTTGCCTTCCACACTAGACCCCAAGCCCCTGGAAGGTGGGGATTTTATCACCTGTGACCTTCTGCCAAGTTCCAGCATCTCCTTGAAGGGGGCATCACACCATTAGCAGAGTAAGAACAAGATGACAGAAAGTCAAACTTGCCCTTTTAAAATCTCTAAATCTTCCACAAACATCTTCTGAGAAACAAACCTCTTAGTTCCCCTCAGGCTCCCTTCCTGAAAGCTTCTCCTGGCCTTCAACTAAGCCCTCCATTTCTTTATCCACAAAGTCATCACCACCCACTGAGCTGGCCACCTGAATCATGCATCTCCCTTCTTTATCAAAGGGTGACAAGCCCTGAAAATTATTTATAAATAATTTCCATGGGTTTCAAGCCTGTGTTTACTGTTTCAGGCAGTGGGGGTGAGAGATGGGTGAGGTATCAGTTGGTTTGGGCTGCTATAATAAAAATACCATAGACCAGGTGGCTTTAAAAAGGCATTTATTTTTCACAGTTCTAGAGGCTGGAAGCCCAAGATTAGAGGGTCAGCATGATCTGGTTCTTAGTAAGGGCCCTCTTCCCAGTTATGTCCACATTTGGCCTTTGGTGCCTGCAAGCAGAGAGTGAGTGTGAGTGGACAACTTCTAGTCTCTTTCTCTTCTTATAAGGACCCTAATACCCTCATGTCCTGTAGAAGGAAACTCAAATCCAGGACAACTAGTGTTCCCATCTTCTTTTTAAAAGGTGGTATGAGCTTACTCTGTGGCAACACTATCTTAAATGCTCTAGAACATTTAGCAAAATGTTGAACTTCCAGGATCTTATGCAACAGGTAATTTAACTTCTGTTTTAAAAATGAAAAATCAGAGGCCCAGAGTAGCTAAGCTGCTTGCACATGATCACTACCTGGTCAAAGACAGAAGCCAAATATGACTCCAGAACCCAATGCCTAGTTGAAGAGACAAGATGCACCCATATGAAAAGATGAGGAGCATAATCTGAGGCCCAAGAGAATGGCCAGGCCAGTTGATAGCCTTCATAGTTCCCTGAAGTGAAAGTGCTTCTGCAGGGAAAGCCATGAAAGACTTGGTGAAGAAGGGAATTTCCAGATACCTGGACACCTGGAAAGAGAAACTGAGTTCCTATATCTCTGGGCACTAAACAAACAAAGTCCCTTCTCAACGTGTGTGAACCCCAGAGGAGAGCTCCAAGTGGAAACCAAGGGCCTTGCCACATGCACGACCTAGTGAATCTGGCTCTGGGTGTGCCAAGAACCTTTCAGGCAGAAAGACATTTATTTTCAGGTCTAGAACAGATTTGATTGGGCTGCAAGATCTGTCTTGAATATAGTCTCTTTCTGCTGGACACAACTGAGATGTCCATAGTTTCTCAGCATGTGTACCATGGACCATGGGTTTAGACAGAAAACAGTTTCATGGTTAAATAAGTTTTGGAAATGTTTAATAAAATGGAATTAAGGGTTTTTTAACCGAGGACTTCTCAGCATCTCTCAGAGTCTCATATGCACTGGGAATCTTCAAGAATGTGCAGTAGATTGCAATGTTCACTAAATTGCAGGTCAGGGAAGAATAGTCTCACAATATATTATATAATGTGGCCTCAAAGAACTCCTTTCAGTTTTTATAAATGTGAATTTTCTCCCTTCTAGGCCCTCTTTCTCCTCCTTCCTTATTACCCATCAAACTCATCATTTCTTCTAGAAGCTTTCCCTAGATCCTCCAAACTGACTTGGGATCTCTGGCTTTATGTTCACCAGATACCTCCGCTCCACTGTAAGGACATCTGCCATGCTTTATTGTTATCACCTGCTTCATCTTTTGCTTTTCTCACTAATCCATGAGCTAGGTATTTGTGATGGTTAATTTTATGTGCTAGCTTGACTGGGCTAAGAGATGCCCACATAGCTGATAAAATATTATTTCTGGGTGTGTCTCTGAAGGTTTTTTGGGAAGATATTAGTATATGAACAGTTCATATTAGTATATGAACTGTTCATATTAGTATATGAACTGTTCATATTAGTATATGAACTGATAAACTGAGTCAAGCAAACATTCCTATCCAGTGTGGGTGTACAATCCATTGAGGGCTCCCATAGAACAAAAAGGCAGAGGAAGGGCAAATTTACTCTCTCTGCTTTAACCGGGACATAGATCTTCTCCTGCCCTGTGACATCTGCCTCCTGGTTCACTGGCTTTCAGATTCACATCGTGAATTACACGGTCAGCCTCCTGATTCTCAGTCCTTCGGTCTCAGACTGAATTACACCACCAGCTTCCCTGGTTCTCCAGTTTACAGACAGCAGAATGTAGGTCTTCTCAGCCTCTGTAACCATGTGAGTCATTTCCTACAATGTCTCTTCTTCTATCTATAGATCTATCTAGCTAGCTAGCCTATTGGTTCTATTTCTCCAAGCACCCTGACTAACACGTAATAAAGGAGTCACATCTGTTCTACTTATCATGGTATCCCCAGAGTCTAACACTCAGTCTGGCCCATGGTGGACACTCAATAAAATAGTGACTAAATGAAGTGAACGAATGAGTTACAGTCTGCCTCCTTGTAAACTCCACTGTCCTCTACAGACTTGTAAAAGCTCTGCCCAGACTAGCAATGCTGATTGCTGCTTGCTCTGTCCACAGCTCCCCAACAACACACACAGCCTTTCCAGGGGGATCTGCTCACCACCTTCAGTCCCACTGCCTGTAGGGCTGTGTTCACACAACAGGGCCCTGATTCTATCCTGACTGACGCAATAAGGCTGGAACACCTGACCCAGATACTCTGTGAACATGAGCTGGACAAGTCATATCCGTTCCCTCTGTTTCAGGAATTGGAAATGAGACAAACAGAAGGCAATGCCAGCTGGTAGTGGATAGGGCACAAAGAACATTTATGATGTGAAGAGGAACATTCAAGGCAGTCAAGGGCAAGATCAAGTTATAAGGCATCTAAACTCTCAATAGAGAGAATAGCACAGAGAGAAACAGATGAGAGGCAAGGTGAAGAATGTAGGTCTAAGAGGAGCCATCACTTAGAGACACCCCAAATCCCACACATCCTGTCCTTAAATCAATGTATGGCAAAACCAATACAGTATTATAAAGTAAAATAAAGTTAAAATAAAAATTTTAAAAAAATCTATATCTGCTCTGTTCATACAGTGGCCATTAGCTATTAAGATCTAAATTCAAATGAATAAAAATGAAAAATTTAGTTTCCCTAACCACATTTCAAGAGTCACATGTGGCTGAACGGCTTCCCCTTGGAAGTGCACTGATGAAGAGCATTCATATCATCAATGGAAGTTCTATTGGACAGCACTTTCCTGTATTTCAGGAAATCAGTCCTGAATATTCATTGGAAGGACTGATACTGAAGCTGAAACTCCAATACTTTGGCCACCTGATATGAAGAACTGACTCATTGGAAAAGACCCCGATGCTGGGAAAGATTGAAGGCAGGAGAAGAAGGGGGCGACAGAGGATGAGATGATTGGATGGCATCACCGACTTGATGGACATGAGTTTGAGCAAACTCCAGGAGTTGGCAATGGACAGGGAAGCTTGGTGTGCTGCAGTCCACGGGGTCGTAAAGAGTCGGACATAACCGAGCGACTGAACTGAACTGATTCTGTATCTTTACAATGAAGCCTGCGTACTTGAACAATGTAAATGCAATGTAAGAGCCTCTATTCCTTGTAACAAAAGGCATCAACCAGAATACCCATTAGGTGATTCAGTCCTTCAGTCACTTAGCATCAAATTTATATTGATGTTCATGGTATCCTCTGAGTGCTAGAGATACATATTAGTTAACTGTATAGAGGCTAGCCCTGGCAGACCTTCAGTTATAACCTTCCAAATGTTAGCAGGTCGCCCCCGTCCCACTGAATCTAGTCTTGTCTGGACCAGATGTTGTCCCAGTTTCTTTAGCCAGCCCTCAGGCAGTATGGATGCCTGGGCCTCCACTCTCTGGATTCCTCTCTGAAAATAGTTTCAGTTATAAACATCCCTCTTAAATCTTAGAGCCCAAAACTGCATATAATATTATAGAAAAGCCAGCACAGAATTCAATGGACTATTATACCTCTTGCTCCAAACTGAATTTCCATTAATATAGCTGGAGAATACATTTATTTCTAAAAGAGCCAGGCACACTGCATGGCTGGTTTGACTTAGTGAGCAGTTAAGTCAATAATGTTTTAAAGTTATTTTTAACAGAAATTTGCTCTTCAGCTTGTCCATCCCCAGCTTTACTCATACAACTGATGTATAAACCAAAATGCAAATTTTCACATTTATCCCTGTTGAACTTTATTCTCTAAGTCAGCATTAATCTACTAATTTTTCATGGTTGTTGGAAGTACTATATGAAGCCCCTAATACACGCCAGGCTCATGGTTAATGCTCATTAAAAGGTAGCCATTGATAATATAGTGATTTCTTTTGGCCGCTTCTCTTTTGCTTCAGGGTTGGTGTCATATTGATATTTTGAACTCAATTCAATTAACACCTTCCACTGAGCTACTGTTGTGGAGTTGGGCCTCAAGGGCCCAGCCTTATACCCTCTAAGCAGATCAAATAATGCCCATGAAGGAGAGGGGCCTGCCTCCACAGGCCTCCCTTCACCCACTCACTCCCTTGTGCTAGCAATGGGTTGATCCTTTGCTAAGTGCGGCCCTCACATAATATAGAGGAGCTGTGGCTCCACCTGGATGAAGCTGGGCAAAGATGATCACCACAGAAGCAGAGCATGTAAGCCTGAGATCTCCCTGGTGATTCAGAGTTGGGAGCAGTGATGGTGTTACTCTCCTAGTCCCTGGGATGGGTGTTAGTCTACTCAGTCTCAGTCTACTCTACTGATTAGTCTAGTCTACTGTTAATAAAATGCCACATACTAGATGTCTTTAACAACATAAATTTATTTCCCATGGTCCTAGAAGCTTGGAAGCCCAAGATCAAGGTGCCAGCTGATTTGGTGAGAGCTGCCTTGCTGGCTTGCAGACAGCTGTCTTCTGGCTGTGTCCTCACATGGTGGCAAGGCAGAGACGGAGGAAGGGAGAGCATGTTAGAGAGAGAACACACACTCTGCTGCCTGCTTCTGTAAGGACACTAGTTCTATCAGACTAGGGGCACACCCTTATGACCTCACTCAACCTTAATTACCTCTTTTTGGCCCTGTCTCCACAAATAGTCACACTGGGGGGTGGGGGTGGGGGTGGGGAGTTAGGGCTTCAACATATTTATTTGGAGAAACAAAATTCAGTCCACAACAGTGGAGGGGCCCCAAGGAGTGCTTTAAGTGATAATTATTGGGTGGGGAGAAGAGAAGTAAGTATTCTGATATCCTCACTGATACAAATGGCTCAATTTGCTTGTACCACACACAACTTCAAACCTAAGCCACAATTCATAGGAAAATGCACTGGGAAGATGGATGCCTAAACTAAGTATTGATATTAGTGACCAAGGACAGTAATCCAGCCAGTTAGACAGAGAAACCTGCATCAGATCAGAGGCCTTGGCCAACACACCATTGTCTGCTCACACATACATCAGTTTTATCAGTCTCGTAACTCTACCACACAGGAAAGCATCTTCCATCTTATAAGAACTATGAGCACTGCAAAGAGAACAGTTACACTCTGGCCCAGAAAGTGATTATTTCTCTTATTCCATCGTAATTTCTCCTGTCCCAAAAGTATAAAACAGAGAAACAAACGTCCCCTCTGCAGTCCCTCCTCACTTGCTCTCACTCCATTCTCTTCAGCAAACACTGAAAGAAGGGTCAGATCACCCACGATGGCTCACTACTCAGACACCAAGGTGTCTTTCTTTCTTCTTTCTTTCTCCTTTTGTTCCCTGAAATATGACAGAAAGAGATAACAGAGGTGTGTCTTGCCTTTTTTCCTTTTTGGCTCAGAGCTAAATATGATGTTTAAGTGCCACAACTATCCCCAGCCTAGAATGATGATTTTACAATCCCCTAATCTCAAAAATGTTACTCTGGATATTTTGTTTTTATCCCAATGATTATTTTATGCAAGTGACTTTCAATGTCATATACCTTGATTGATTTTTTGATGCAAAAAGACTATAAGGAGTAAAAGTATTGTTTTATACACATATAAAACAACCTTTATATACTATGTATGTACATACATATATGTATACAATATGTAATTGCAGGTAATAAAGAATAGAGTGCTCAGTGATACTCATCCCTACTTACTGTGCACTTGTATGAGCCAGCTCCTCTGCTGGGCGCTGTGCACACACCATCCCACTTAATCGCCCCACAACCTTGCTCCTTATTGTCAGCAGATGGGGCTCTCTTATGTCAAGAGAGCCTCATCTCAAGTCTAAGTCATAATTTCCGGGTCAGAGTCAGGACTTCAGTTGGAAATTGGTTGCAGAAGACAGCGAGAGACAGAGTCCAGAAGCACTTGTCTGTTCACCAGGTGCTTAGGGCAATATAGGCATAGGAGCAAGGTGAGAATCAGACTGCAAGCTGGAGACACCATGTGGCCAGGCAGCAGGATGGGGGCAAACATCCAGTTAACTCTGCAAACATATACCAAACACCTCCCGGTTCAAGGAGCTTGGGGTTAAATAGAAACAAGTGCAGGATGCCTCCCAGAACCACCCCTTGAAGGACAAGTGCTGGGACATTCATCCACAGGCTCCCACCCACTGCTGGTTGAGACTGACCTCAGGCACATCAACTCCTTGACACTCCCAGGGTGGCTTTGCAGGAACCAAGCAGACTCTGGCAGCCCAGAAAGTTTGTGAGGGCAGGACACAGAAAGGAACTCTGTGCCTCTGCACTTCAGGCAGGATGGTGCCAGGGGAACCTGAGCTTCCACACAACTGTCCTCCGTAGCTGTGGCTGAACTCAGAAGTGGGCATGAGAAACAGGGCACCAAAAGTGTCTGCTGTGTGGAGCTCTGGGGTCCTAGGAAAACTCAAGAAGAGGGGTTGCCACTGAAAATTCCATGTGCCTAATTCCTCTTGTGGCATCTGGGCTTACTATGTCCCTCTTCCCATAAACACCTAGGAATATGAGCTTTTCTCATCGTTTTGGTACTTGGCTGCTCTCCTGTGTCCAGATAAGTACCAAATCGTACAACTTATATACACAATAGGAAAAAAAAAACATATTTTTAAGTTTTCCACAACAAAGAAGAGCAGATTGCCTCCAACATATAATTTTAACAATTTTATAAATGAAGACATAGTAGAAACAGAGGAGTATTACAGTGCTTCATCCTGGAGTAACTATGTCTCCAGACTTACAATCCTGTTGAGGTCCTTTAATGGACTGGAACCTGGTGGTCCGGAGTCGACAATAAGAAAGTAAAAGAGAAAGAGGCTGATATTCCCCTTGGTTTACACAGAAAGCCAATAAAGCCCCTGCACGGGACTTGCTCTGTTCACGAAGGCCTCAGGTGCCCTCTCGATGGGGTGAAGATGCAGAGGACCTTCTCGAGAGGGTCTTAGAAGCCCAGGCAGGAAAGTGAATTCAGAAAGCCTTTGCACTCCAGGGGATCAGCCTGAGAAAAAAAGGGAGAGAGAAAGAGAGAAAGGGAGAGAGAGAGAAAGAAAGACACGGGGACCAGAGCTCTGACGGAGCAAAAGTGTTTTAATTAACGTGGTGTGTGTATAAATACTGTCTTATAAAGTTGTTATTCTTAGCAAAGATAAAGATTAAAATTCCAGACTTACAAAACATAGGCAATCCATATTAAAGAGAGAGATTTGTAAACAATCACTTTTACCGTAAGGTTCACAAGGAGCAAGAGGATACTTATCACTGTATAGAAAAACTAATGAAGGAAATCCCTGGATTCTTCAGTCCCCAGGAGAGGCTTGCCTCTCCTCTTAATTCATAAGGAGCAGAGAATTCCTGACAGATCCAAAACAGCACAGAGGAAGCTTCCTGTTAAATGCTTCCTGACACAATCCTTTCAGACAGGTCTAGAATAATCTCTGAATGCTAAAAAAAAAAAAAAAAAAAAAACAACTACCCAAACAAACTAGTTGTTGTCGCCATGGAGGTGTACCACCCAGAACTCCTTTCTAGGGAGGGTCAGTCATGAGGAGTCCAGGCAGCCAAAAGCCTTCAGCTGCACAATCTTAGCATGCACCCCAGGGTTCAGGCTGGGTAGGTCCCAGCCAATGACTGGATGCAACAGGGGTAATAATGCCCAACAGTCCCTGTCCAAGATGCTCCTCCAACAGACCATCTCTACTCTGGAGCTCCCCATCTGCACAGCTGAAACTCTCAGATTTGCTCTACTGGCTCTTCCTACTCAACCCTCTTTCCTTCCCCTGCTCCTTCTGCAGGTTCAGAATTTCACTGTGCCCTGAGGGCCGGTGGATGACAAAACTGACCCTGAGAGAGGTGATGTCTCCTGCCCAGTCTCTCTCAGTGACTCCATGCTAGAACTGGAAGCAGAATGCACGTATCTGCAACCTCTTGGTGCAATGCTCCTCCCAGTCACACAGCTGACATCTTATACCCACAGACGCAACAGTCATCTCACTAGGTGCTCAGACAGCCAATTACATGTCTTCACATCTTCATTTGCTCTACTATAAAATTGAGAAGACACTTGCTTCACACCAGCTCCCAGGGATTGAGGGAAGAGGAATAAAAACCTTCTCACAGCTGGAAGGAAAGTCATAAATAAATACAGAACTGTGCTATCAGCTTTCACTTATCGTGGCAAATGGATGGGTGCACTGGTGCAGATACATGGCCTAGGGCTTTTGTGACTGCCAGAGCTGCATCCAGACACCAAAAACAGAAATGGATGGAGGGTGGGGTGGAGGAAAGGGAGTCCCAGATAGTCCTTGGGAAAAGCAACCCTGCAAAGCCTGGCCAATCTGGGCCAGCCCTCTTAATAGGTGCTTTTCCAAATGGAAAAGAGCATAAGCAAGCTGTCCAAAGGTAAATGGCTTTTAAGCATATAAAGAGATAGATGCTCAAGTTCACTCAAAATTACAGCAATACAAACCTAAATTCACAATGAGATAGCATTATAAATTCAAATTAATAAAGATCAATTTGCAGTACTGATGGAGGTGTGCAGAAAAACTGTATTACTGAAAATGTAAATTGTGGACATTTCTCCAGAGAGCAATTTGACAATTTCTATTAAAATATAAAGAGCCTGTACACTTGGACACAGACATCACGCTTCTAAGACTTATGATATAGACCTACTTGCACAAATGCACAGGATGGTCACTGCAGCAAAACTTGAAACAGCCAGTCACTGGAAATAAAATAAGTGTCCATCATTTCAGTTAGTATGAGATGATGGACTCTAGAACACTACGCAGATGTGAAAGAGAATGACAAAAGTTTAACAGGGTGATATGGAACGTCACTAACTATACACTAAGCAGAAAGAAAGATGTAGAAGGTGGTTACCATGTGTTGAAAAATATCTACATAAAAACTTACCTATATAAATATATACATACACACATGCTTATATATGCTGAGAATATTTTTGGAAGAAAACATGGTTAAAAGTAGCTACTATTCTGAGAAGGGACTAAAGGTAGGAATGAGACAGTTTTCACTGTTTAATTTTCATATTCTTTACCATGTCTTTCTCCTACTCATTTGAAGAAAAAAAAAACTGTTAAAATGTGTGTTTTCTCCTTATAGTGGCAAAAATAAAAACAACATTAATAATAATAACCAATGCATGATTTGTAGTTTATCCTGCACGCAACACTTTCCCAGCCATGTCTTTAATGTGGACAGAGAAGAATGACTTCTACCCTCATTTTTTGTATAAGGAAGCTAGAGCCAAAGGCAGTCAATGAATTGCTCAAGGTCTTTGGAGAGGTCATGTGGAAGAGACCACTCTTACTTTTTACCATTTCCCACATGCACATCTTCAAGGAAAGAATTGGTGGAAGGAGGATCCTAGTTTTCTGGCTCCAAATCTTGGGGTTTTTCTTTCTACATCTCCTTCCACCTCACAAAAAGAGGAAATCATTGGCTTCCATTTTTAAAAGCAAATGAAGCAATGATGAAGTTTTAAATAAGAGAAAGAAACAAATGTCTGGCAGTACACAAAAAGAAAGGGTCCCAGAGGCCTTTGGGGCTACCAACAGTAGCCTGGGATGGAAGAGGGCAAGACAGCACTGGAGAAAGATGACCCCAGATATCTGAGGAGATGACTCTCAACTCTGCACTCTCTTCAAGATTTCTCATTCCCTGTTTCAAGAATTTTTTTTTAATCCCAAACTAATCCTTTCCCACATTTTCCCTGTAGTTAGAAGTTTTCCTCCCAAGAGAGTCTGCAGGGTTTACCAGGGGAATCAGAAGAGGGTTTCAAGGTGCTGTTTGTCCACCAGAAAAAGATGAAAAGAAAGGTTATAGGGAAAGTTATAAAAGGGATTAAAAAAGAATCCCTGTCCTCCATGGCCTCAAGGAAATGTTAACCCCCTGAGATGAGATGATCTTGAACTGACCTACCTGTTGCTGAATGGGCAAATCACTATATGCACCAGGCTCCTTTCTTTGGAAAGATACTGCAATATTGAATTTTGCCTCAGTGTTCATAACACATCAGCAATGCATGATCCTAGTGACAGGGGAGGGGAGAATGTTCACAATTTGACAATCTATTGTTAAGCAAAAGGCCTGATGATTTTAGCAGGAATTCTGCTAAGCCAGTTGAGCAAGAATCCCCCGTGATACCAAATCAAGTTCCTCACCCACCATTGATATCTAACCAATTCCTCTTAGTAACTTTCCATGCTAACCCTCACCCTGCCTGTAGGATATAAATCCCCAGCTGCCCTGCTGGATTCAACATTAAGTTCAGTCTCTCTCCCCTATTGCAATAGTCTTGAATAAAGTTTTCTTTTCCATATTTAACAAGTGAGGTGTAATTTCTTTTCAGCATTACTCAAAACGTGGACCATGTCCTAGCAGCATCAGTATCACCTGGGAGCTTGTCAGAAATGCAGCATCTCAGGACCCACCCAAGATCTGCTGAATCCAGAGTCTCTACTTTAACAAGATCCCCAGATAGTTTGTGTGGGAATTAAAGTTCAAAAAGGGTTGTTTTTGTCAACACAGCCCCAATTCCTTCAATGGGACCATAACTGTGTACTTTCAGAGTACTCCCCTTAGGGCCAGCCACTCACAATGAGCTGAGAAAACTCACTTGCTTGTATCTTTCCTCATTTTAACTCATCCTTTCCGACCTCTTTACTCACTCTCCCTGGATTTCATCTCCCATGAGCTATGCCTCCAGCGTGAGTTCTGCTCCATCATTCTACTCTCTCTGGGTGGTGATTCTTTGAATTCTAAGGATGGTGCAGGGGACCAGGGTAGAAGGCTGACCAAGGTCTAAACCTGGGATGGCATTTAAGAAGGCCATTAGACCTTAACACTTCCCAGATTGACTTCTTCTCGGTATTCAATATGCATATCTATCCTCAGCCAGTGTCTTTCCTCTGCTCTTCCCTAAGTCCTCCTTCTGTTATTCTGTGGGGAACTGGAATAGAGACTAGGCTGGGGTGGGACTGGTTTTTCCAGACATGTAGCATTGTTAATAACTTGATCCAATAAAGCTAGATATGGGGAAGGAACCAGACTATCCATTTATGGCCAAGATGACAAGTGAGCCTAGGAGGTTGCCAGGACATACTTAAACTAGGGAATTATTCATTATTTGTTTGTCTGAAATTCAGATTTAACTGGGTGCCCTATATTTTATCTGGCAACTCTAGCCTGGCTCTCTCTGGAAACTCTTTAGTGCTCATGAGTAGGGGGTCTGTATGGCACAAGAAGGTAAGATTACTGGAGGAGACCTCCAGTTACTCTCTCCTAACTGGAGACACATATTTTTCTGGCAGGTTCACCCATTATACCATTCCTCCCACTTCCTGAGTCAATGGGACTTATGCTGACAGCAGAGAAAAGTCTAGGTTTGGAGAGTATTATGAAATACCACAATAAGGAGAAGGATGTTTTAATGTATATACAGCTCTTTAAAATATGTTTTAAGCCAATCTTGATATATTTCATTGTCTGCTTAGAAAATATGAAATCATGCAAGTATTCTAAGATTTGGCAAACCAGGTTCCTGATACTACTTTATGTTTCTCTCTGAACTCCAATGAGGTTGCAGATAATATACTACTAGTGACAAAATAATTATCTTTTCCCCCTTTCTACTACCTAATCCACCACCAACCCCTTGTCCTTACCTGGTCAAAGAAAACGGCCCTCTCCTCCAAGCCAAGTCATTGGCTTTTACCTCCTTCGGGGCTCAATTCATAGTCTTGTGCAGGAGTTGTGTGTGAATTTTCATTGCTTACACTGTTAGCTCTCTGAGGGCAGAAACATGAAGCCTGGAGTGCCCTGACAAAGCACTCCACAAATATTTACTGAATGAGTTCTGTGTAACTTTCTCCTGAGCCTAAAAAGAGACCCCAGCTGAACTCTGACTTGACTCTACTAGACTGTGATTGGAACGGAAAATAAAATGGCATCAGTTCACCACAGAATCCCTGCCAGAACTTGCAATGACAAAAACGATTAACACTCTTTATGTTACTTTTACTTTTCAGTGCACTCTCAAAAGATTTTCTCTGGCCTCTTATTGTACTGGTGCTTTTGAATGGATGCAAGCACTTCCATGCCTTATTATAATCCACTGCAATCATTAATTTTAAAAAAGACCCACATTCTACAGTTTAACCACTTTATTGTTTGGAACTAGGAATGGCCCTCAGGAGGCAGGGCCTCCAACCTCTCAGGCAAGGGAGAAATAAAGGCATTTTCAAACTCTTCTATCAGAGTTGTGGAAGTCCAGGATGAGAGTACTCCTAATCATGATCAGCTGTGTGACTCCACACATTCAGACTGAGAAGTCTATTTTTTTTATTTATTTTTATTGAACGATAATTGCTTTACAGAATTTTGTTGTTTTCTGTCAAACCTCAACATGAATCAGCCATAGGTATACATATATCCCCTCCCTCCTGAACCCCCTTCCCATCTCCCTCCCCATTGCACCCCTCCAGGTTGACACAGAGTCCTGTTTGAGTTTCCTGAACCATACAGTAAATTCCTGTCAGCCATCTATTTTACACATGGCAATGCAAGTTTCCATGTTACTCTTTCCATACATCTCACCCTCTCCTTCCCTCTCCCCATGTCCATAGGTCTATTCTCTATGTCTGTTTCTCCACTGCTGCCCTATTAATAAAGATTATTGAATGGAGAAGTTAGAGGGTAAAAGTAGAAGCACAGAGAAGATGCCACATGCATCCCTGCTGAGGTTCCAGGTCCAGCTGAGGCCCTATAACCCACGGAAAGTCTCCAATGATCCCTGTAGGTATCCTCACGCCACTCATCCAGACCTCGTGCTCTCCAAATCCTATAATCCAACACGCCTGGGTGAGCTGCACTCTCCTCCTGAGAACAGGGCACCAGCTAAGAGGTCCTAAGAAGAAAAGGATGCTACCTACATGATTCACCAACCTCATTCTCTATCCCCAGTGTCTTTCCAGAAATCTACCTACACTCACTATTCCAGCATGAAAAAGCAACATTCCTTTGGCAGTGAATACAGGTTGATTTGTCTGCCCTATATCTACCTCCTGTCATTCACACGCTATCAGTCACAGTCCCCTAAACAACTTCCCTAAGAGACAGCAAAGGTCCTAGACCAGCTGATCATAATTCTACAACAATGATCCAAGGAGAAAGTGTGTGACCCCAGGTGGGCTGTCCAGAGCTCTTCTCTGGCAATGATTCAACATTACATTAAAACAGGCTCTCTCTTGTTAGTGGGGTGGCTGAATAAGGATGGGAATCTATAGCTGTAAGCAGGACCTGCCTACAGAGAAAAGCCAAACAAAGGGAAAGAGATGAGAAATGAGGAGACATACATAAATCTCGTTGCCAAGGTGCTCTGAATCCTTTAGTTCTTCCTTTGATCTTGAGAAACACTCCACTTTCCATTCACTCCTTTGCTTAAGCTAGTTGAATTTAGGTTTTTATAGCTTGCAACAAAGAGAGTCATGATTAGTACAATCCCTGGCTCTCCTTCCAGCTTTGGTAGACAAGGAAATATGGCTCCATCTTAATCATTATGAAGGAGGAGTCCGTATAAAAGGAAAGAGAATGTACAAAACTGTAGACTCTCACATGATGGTTGTAGGTTACAGCTGAGGTTGGCTGAGGAAAGTTGTTCTGAATGATAAAATAAATAATAACCCCAAAACAATGGTAACAACTAACATTTCTAGGCACCTTGGTCATGGCATGGCCAAGTGACTCTCTCTGCCAGATAAACACTGATTGATGAAACATGGGCAAAGCTTTGACAGAACTGAGGCAAATATCAATGAAGAGCTAAACTGAAACATGAGACAGCATCAGGTACCAGGTGGTCATTTTAGGATATTACAAAGGAACAAATGAAAGCAGATGAGCTGTCCACGAACTACAAGGAAAGAAGAATGAAGCAGGTACTTCCTTACAGTCAGAGGGAAGACAGAAGGGGACTCCTGATCCTCTCTCCCCAGTGTCCAGCTGCCACCACACCAATTTATTGCAAGACAATATTCTCCTATACCTGCTTAATAACCCTCCTTTCTTATTTGAAATACTCAATTTGTTTTCTGACCTGGTATAGCAATATAAAGAAACTACCATTTTAACAACTGGCACCTATGATTTTATTCTATTCTATTGTACCTGTTTGCTTTTTAGAAGAACCCATCTTTATTAAAACTCATACTTTGCTGGTCTATTTTGGGGTGGAGAAAGTGAGATCCCAAACCTTCCTTATACAGAGAACAAGAAACAAAGAGGTAAGCTTCGCT
The DNA here is from genome assembly GCA_006410935.1 of Redunca redunca. Lineage (NCBI taxonomy): Eukaryota > Metazoa > Chordata > Mammalia > Artiodactyla > Bovidae > Redunca > Redunca redunca. The sequence goes on along the minus strand of SJYQ01003541.1, from coordinate 228,546 downwards.
GCAGAAGAAACAATCCAGAATACTGGAGATATCCAAGAGATGCAACAGAGAGGACCAAACGTGGCAGGAAACTGGAGCCTGCAGATCAAGGGCACCAATGAGCAGTTCCCTGTGGCAGTGTGGCCACGGAAGTTTTAAGAACACGTGTCAACTATACACTTTTAATTGTTTTGCATTTAAAACATGTAAATAGCTCTGTATCTTCAATCTTTAATAAAGTCTGACAACACATGTGGGTGGGTAAAAAAAAGGAAACAGTCTGAGTCCCACAGCCTGGTTATAAGCAGAGAAGACGGTAGTGAGAGATGAAAGGGCTTGAGCTCAACAGCAACAGAAACCCAGACCAGGAAACAAGATAACCACCACCTCTAAACAGGTATTTACAGAAATTTTTAGGTGGGCTTTTTCATAGGATGTCAAATAGACATCTTCAGACAATTAATCTAAAACCTCGGGTTTCCAAGGCTCTGAGCCTATGCCTGTTTCCGACTTGAACTCTAGACTGTATATTCACATATTTGTGGACTCACAAATTTCAGCTCTTTGAAGGAAGGGTCATGTCTAAGTTATCCCAGTGCCTGGCACAATGGCTGCAATGTATTTTTAAATTGATAACAAATTTTATTTTTGGAACAGTTTTAGATTTATAGAAAAATTGCAAAGATAGTATAAAGTCTCCCTAAACCTCACAGTTTCCCCTATTATTAACATCTTCCATTAGTATTGTACATTTATCACAACTAATGAACCAATATCCATGCATTATTATTAGCTAAAGCCCATACTTCATTCAGATTACCTTCGTTTTTGCCTAACATTCTAATACTGTGCCAGGATCCCATCCAGGATACTGTGTTACATTTAGTCACCATGTCTCTTTAGGCTCCTCATGACTGACAGTTTCTCAGAATTCCCTTGTTTTTTATGACTTGGACAGTTTTGAGGAAGACTAGTAAGGTGTTTTGTAGAGGGCCCCACAGTTGCAATTTGCCTGATGTTTTCCCCATGAGTAGACAAGGGTTATGGGTTTTGGGAAAAAAGAACCCAGAGGTAAAATGTCACTGTCATCACATCATATCAGGAGTACACAGAACTCAGTCATTACTGTTGATTGGTACTGTTGATGGTTACTTTAACCATCTGACCAGGGCTGAGTTTGTCAGCCACCCCACCCCATCTTTTGCATAGTTTACTCTTGGGAAGAAGTCATAATGCAAAGCCCCACACTATGAGAATCAATAATTATACTCTACCAACTTGAAGGCACATTATCTACATAAATTATTTTTATTTCTTTTGCATAGGATATTTGTGTATTCTCCCCCTACTCCACCACTATCATTCATCTATTTATTCAATCATTTATTTGCATCTGTATGAACGCCATGGATATTGATTTTATACCTTAAGTTGCAATCTAATACTGTTTTTTTTTTTAACTAAATTGTTTCAGCTTTGGCCATCGGAAGCTCTTTCATTTGACTTCCTGTGATATATCCCATCACTGTGGGGGTTTTGTTTGTTTAGCACTGTCTTACTTTCTGGCTCTAGAAGATGCTTCGGGTTCACCTGGTATATTTCCTGCCCCACTCTTTTCTTTTTTCCTGCCCCAGTCTTAGAATCTAAGAAGTTTATTGGATTGCAGAATGTATTAGAAACCATAATATGGGTGCATGCATGCTAGGGTAGCTTCAGTCATGTCTGACTCTTTGCAACCCCATGGACTGTAACCCTCCAGCCTTCTCTGTCTGTGGGATTCTCCAGGCAAAAATACTGGAGTGGGTTGCCATGCCCTCCTCCAGTGGATCTTCTTGACCCCGGGATCAAACCCGCATCTCTTACGTCTCCTGCATTGGCAGGGGGGTTCTTTGCCACTAGCACCACCTGGGAAGCCCATAATATGGGTGCCAGGTATATATTCATTATTACCAGGGTGTTTGGCTTCCCTGGTGGCTCAGACAGTAAAGAATCTGCCTGCAATGCAGGAGACCTGGGTTCAATACCTGGGTTGGGAAGATTCCCCTGGAGAAGGGAAGGGCAACCCACTCCAGTATTCTTGCCTGGAGAATCCCATGGACTGAGGAGCCTGGTGGGCTAGACAGACAATCTAGATAAACACTCATATTATCTGAAAACAAAGATGGTTTTATTTTTTTCCTTCCCATTCTGTATATATTTTATTTCCTTTTCTTTTCTTATTGCACTGCCAAGGACTTTCATAAAATGCTGACTGGTATCGTGAATATGATTGCTAATTTTTTGTGTTAACTTGATTGGCCACAGGGTACCCAGATTAAATATTATTTCTGATTGTGTTTATGAAAGGTGTTTCCAGATGAGATCAGTATCTGAATCAGTGGACTCAGTAGATTTCCCTTCCCAGTGTGGTCAGGCATCATCTTATCAAGGGCCTGAATAGGACAAAAGGCAAAGGAAGGAAGATTTCACCTTTTTCCCTGCCTCACTGGTACAGCTAGGACATTTCATTTCTCATCTCTTCTGGCCCTCAAACTGGGATTTATACCATATATTCCCCTAGTTCTCAGGTTAAATTACACCATCAGCTTTTCTGGGTCTCCAGCTAGAGAGAGCAGACTGTGGGACTTTTCAGTCTCCATAATTACATAAACCAAGTCCTCACAGTAAATCTCCTTATGAAAGTGAAAGTGAAGTTGCTCAGTCGTGTCTGACTCTTTTGTGACCTGTGGACTGTAGCCCACCAAGCTCCTCCGTCCATGGGATTCTCCAGGCAAGAATACTGGAGTGGGATGCCATTTCCTTCTCCAGGGGATCTTCCCGACCCAGGGATTGAACCCAGGTCTCCCACATTGCAGGCAGATGCTTTAACCTCTGCACCACCAGGGAAGCCCTTAAATACAAGAATCCAAGTACTAACATCAAAGATTTCAAGGGAGGAAAAGAAGCCAGGTTGAAAGAAGAAGGGGGAGGAGGCGGGAGGCAAGGGGAGCGAAAGGGGTAGCCTTACAGATGTCTCCTGCCACCTACAGATACCCAGGCATTATGGGACTTTTCCCTGGGCCTCCAGAGAAGGGAGGACTGGAACTCAGCCCTACCAGAAATCAGACCAGACCAGAACCAGAATTCGAGTTCTCTGCCAAGAGGAGGTGATCAGTCTCCAATCCTCAGCTCAGGCTGAGGGCCCTTCGACCAGATTCCTGCATCCAGGACCGGGAGACTAGAAAAGGGAAGGGTAGGAAGGGTTAAGGAGAGGAAAGAGAGAGGTCAATAAAGTCTCTTGTTCCTTACCGGTTGGGGCACTCTGGCCAGTTGTCCACGTCAGGAGGAGACCAGGGACAAAAGGGTCCCAGTTGCAGCCACTGGGTCTGGTCCATTGGCAGGCAAGCTGGCCCCTGAGTACCTCAAGTGGTCAGGATGTCAGTCTCAGTCAAGAGTCCCACCAGAGTCGCCATTTGTTGCAGGAAGAGGGACCCCTTCCAGGGCCTGAAACTGGGCTCTTGTCTAACACTCGGAAATGAATTGTCCGAGGAGACACATGTGCTGACAAAGCAAGAGATTTTATTGGGAAAGGGCACCCGGGTGGAGAGCAGTAGGGTAAGGAAACCCAGGAGAACAGGATTTATACATATCCTACTAGTTCTGTTTCTCTAGGAATCCTTGACTAATATAAGAAAGGACATTCTTGCCTTAGTCTCAAACTCAGAGGGAAAGCATTATTTCTCACTATTATGTATGACATGGACGTACTTAACAGTGAGTGTGTGTGTGCTCAGTCATTTCAGGCTCTACGACCCCACAGAGCCCCTGCCAGGCTCCTCTGTCCATGGAATTTTCCAGGCAAGGACGCTGGGGTGGGTTGCCATTTCCCAAGTATGTGTTAGGTTTTCATAAATATTCTTTATCAAGTTGAGAAATTCCCCCCATTCCTAGTTTGCTGAGATTTTTATCCTACAGAGTTGCATTAACAGATTCCTCCTTGAAGGGATGACCTGTTGCCCCAGCTATCAGCTCCATCAAGGTATGCCTCAGCCACAGGCAGCCACCTTGCCCAAGGGAACATTCTTCCTGGGGTAGTCCCCACTCAGTGACTACTGACAGGGCTTCAGCGAAAAAGTGCAGCCAGTCCAACCCAATGAGGGTCAACTCTGATGGAAAATATATGCTCGGAACTCCCCATGGACCCAGGGAAATTTGTGCCTGGCCTATAGCCCAGTTCACCTTTCCCCCCTGCCCAATCCTGCTTCTTCCACCTCCCTTCCACCGACCTTAATTTCTAATAAACACCCTGCACACTAAATTCTACCTCAATGCCTACTTCCAACAAACCAACCTGCAACTCTCCTTACAGAGCAAAATCATTTTCCATGCTATTTCATAAAAGAAAGGGTGATTTTTTTCCTACCAGACTATCTTGCATATAAGAATAGATGTTGAATAAATATTTGTTGAATGAAATAATTATTATTAATTATCTGGAGTTAGGAGTACTGGCTCCTGGTTCCAGCTTTTGACACTCAGTATATGACTAATGACCAACTTTAAAAACAGTGATAAGGCTATGTTTCATTTCCATGTATTCAACTTCCACGCAATCCATACATTGATAGCTTATTGATTTAACTCCCTAAATAAGAGTATTTTTTGTATCTGTACAGGGTTGGCTATTTCACAGTAGGACTGCTGGCCAGATGCATCCCCATTTTTGAAGGTAAAGCAATGTTTGTGTAATTATATGAATATTTCATTACATTTTCCCTTACTAGGTTACAAAAATGAGTGGAGAAAGGAAAAATGAAAGTGCTGATATCCGTGATAAGAAGCAGAGGTCTCATTAACTCAATGCAATTGAGGCAAAGATAGAAATCATTAGGCCTGTGGAAAATGATAAGTCATTAGCCTCAATCAGATGCTCATTGACTTCAAGCTGGTCAACCTTCTGAAGGGAAAGAACATGTATGAAATATATGAGTCACCAAGGATGATGCCTAAAGTGCAAAGTGTGATTAGAGATGTCAGTATATTTTTCTGTTCTCTGGTAACAGAACACATAGGAAATTTTGTTTAAGTTATATATATATGACTTGCCACAAGTCTTCGAGAGAGAACATTATGTGCAAACTCAGGGGAATCCCTAAATTAATGCGTGGACTTTCACTCTTATAGAGTTGTTGCATATCTCACGTTAGACAAAATCTGTGATTGCAATACAAGTCTGCAATATTGAGATATACCCTGCCATTTTTGCAAGTACAAATATATTGGTAATTTTGATGACCAAATACCAATAGATGATAGGTACAAGCTATAGGTATAGGTTTAGGTACAAGTATAGGTACAGGTGGGGTTTCCCAGATGGCTCAGTGGTAAAGAATCCACCTGCCAATGGAGAGGATGGATGCAGGAGACACGAGTTCGATCCCTGGGTCCAGAAGATCCCCTGGAGGAGGAAATGGCAACCCATTCCAGTATTCTTGCCCAGTGAATCCCATGGACAGAGGAGCCCAGTGGGCTACAGTCCACAAGGTCACAAAGAGTCAGACATGACTGAGCAACTGAATACACATGCATAAGTACAGGTATAGGTGCACGTATGGATATGGGTGTGAATGTGAGTATGGGTAGGTATGGATATATGTATGCACCCTGACAACTTAGCATGTTCCTTTTCCCAGAATTCAGTCTGTGAGAAAGAGGGTTCAAAAAAAAAAAAAAGAGGGAAGTCTAAGAGGGATAATAGGATAGTGAAGAGAGAAAGGAGGAAAGCTTAGGGTTAGGGCCAATTCCTAGAGCTTTCTGTGATGTTAACCTTCTATCTTTTTTTAGAGTTAGATTACCCCGCTTATTCTGATTCTCTTTTATCTCCAGACCACCATCCCTTCTATTAAGACCTGAACCCAGTTAGGCTTGGATCATAAGTTTCAATCAGGACTTTGGTCCCCAACAATCCTACCTGGAAAGATTCAAGCCTGAAAGATAAAGGAAGCTCAGGTTTTGATCTGGTCATCTATCTGGAGATGATGGGTAGATGAGGAACAATATCTGAGGATGATGCGTAGATGAGGACAGTGGCCTCATGTCTTAACAAACTAAAATAGTAAAAATGTCATTTCAATATTTTCTTAAATAAATATTGAAAAGGCTTATTGCCATTATGCTCTGATACTTCACTGCTGACATGAAAGCATTTTGAAAAATGCACAGTAGGCAATTTTCCACTTGCAAATTTAACAGTCATGGCTTTGACAATGTGAGAGAGATCCTGGAGGACTATGACGTGCAGCAATTTGTAATTTTGCTAAGGCACTGATTTGAATCACCCCCACTGTGAGCTGGTATGTGGGGAATTAGTCATTTAGGTAGTAAGTGAGCCAGTACCTGCATCTGATGTTAGTGTGTTGCTCACCAGTGCTTTTCACAAATCTGGGGGATTCTTGGAAGTCTCAGGACAAACACCAAGTACCATTGTATAGCTCAATCCTGTTAGGTGTTGGAATTGCAATATGAAAAAAAATGCATATTATCTTCCATAATGCAGATAAATCTCACTAGGATGACCACATATGACTGCCAGAGCCACTTGTAGGTGCCCAAAGTAGTCAAAACCAGGTAACTCACCTCTGTTTTACATTCTGTCAGGGCATTGGGCATAATAGCTGGCATTAAAGATCTAGCATTAACTTGTTTGCATTGGGATGAATGTTGATTGTTAACAATACGTAGTTAGAAATACTTTGTCCGCCAGTATTGAGTCCTGGTGCTTCGCCATCTGCGAAAAACACTGTCACTGCCTGCACTGTCCAACTCCACCTCTTTCTTGCTAACAGCCCCTCAATGTTTCCATGGCAGCATTATATCCAGACCCCACTTTATCTGCTCCCCTATGTCTAGGGGTGCCTGGCTAAAGAGATGTAAGAGGAAGCCATCTGGAGAACTTCTGGAAATTTTCTACTCTCCAGATGTGGCGGAAACCATTCTCCCCACTGCCCCCCTTCCTGCCTTGACTATGGGCATGAGGGCTAGAGCTGTGGCAGCCTTCTTGCTCATGATTATGAGACAATGGGCAACAGAGAAAGGCCAGGAAAACTGCAGCAATGATGGATCCCGACACTTTTGAGCCACCAAATCAACACTATCAGACTTTGTGTAAAAAAAATAAAACTCTATTCTCTTTAAACCATTGCAGATCAACATATCTGTTTCTAGTGATGGGACAAATATAAATACACCATTAATAAAAAAAATCACAGACTTTGAATACATGATTCCTAAAGGCTCTCTAGTCTCATATTCTGTGCTTGTAGAAATTTAAGAGGCTCTTTGAGTGGTAAGTTCAATCTCAAACCCACTTACTTCACACTTCTAGCTGGGGCATAGAGCTTCTATAGACTCTTCCCTTCAATTTTTGCCACACTTTTTTCACTTTCCAAGCGAAAGACTTTTATCTATGGTATGTCATGGTATCTCCTTGTATCTGTCTCATCTTTGATGTCACATCTCTGTTACCAATGAATTATTTCAGGAAAGAGATGAATCCTTAGGAAGGACTGGCACAGGCAATTAGTATTTTCTGAATCATATGAGAATCCAGGGCAGCCTGAGGCTTCAGCAAAGGGAACCCAATGAGCCAGTGGAAATAAACAGGGCCCCTCCATAGTTCCTGTGATGAGCCTGTGCATGTACCATGTAATACAGAACTAAGCAACCACTTTCCTAGGAGCTCTACCAACTAGGAGGACATAAAGATGGTGCTTCTGTCTGAAGGACAATAGAATTTAACTCAGTTATACTAACATTTTGAAAGCATCCCCCACAGGCCAGACCCTGTGAGAGGAACCAGGAACATAAAAAGAGATAATGCCAGGGCCATGCTCCATGTTGAGACATGTACTCCTTTCACTGATAAGAAGTCTACATTTTCATATTTTAACCAGGTAAGGATACAGTAACATAATCTTCCTTAGAGATCCAGTCTTTCATTTGTATTACTAAGCCAGATGCTGTTTACTGTACCTCAGGCTGGGGGCACTGGGCGGGNGTAAGGCTAGTTAACTTACCATTCCTCCTCAGCCTGTGCCATTCTGCAGGCAGGATGCCCAGCCTGGGTGTCAACTTTTTACAAATAGCAATTGAAGCTGTCAGTTATCTTGATGAGTAGCGATCCAGTGCAAGAACAGCATAATTGGGGGTAAAGTGTTAGTGAGCTAATTTTTTCACCAGCAACAAGAACAAAACATCTTTCTGGGGATCATGTATTTACTGTTATTGTTTGGTATGTAGCACAAAAATCCCAAATAATATAAGAATGAAAATATCAAATTCCTCAACTTTAGGAGAGGCACAGTATATAACCTCTCTCACAGGTTAAAAATATATATACAGAGATTATCAGAACCTTATTTCTTTTTTTCTCTCTCTCTCCTTTTTTTTTTTTTTTTTTTTGGTCCATTTTAAACAGAAAAACTCTGGTGCTTATTTTTTGTTGGGTATTTGTATGCTTAAATATAAGGCATCAGGACTATAAAAAAGACCCCAGTGTTTAAGCCTCAAGGCGAATATGATACGAATTTAAATGATCTATGACATTGTCTTCTAACACTCTGGATGGCTCATTATGCAGTGAACCAGAATGTAATTTCTCCATCCCTCCTAGTCTGTAAACCTGAGACCCCAGTAGTCTGCCCATTCTTGACCATCTTTTAAAATCTAACCCAAAAACTGAAATCCCGGTGGAGGCTTCCCTACCTTTGCCAGCAGTGCTAATGTTTCTCTTCTTCAGTTTCATCCCTCTTCTGCCTGTCTCTCATCTGGCCCTCCTCAAACTGTCTTCTAATTGTTGCTTACATTCTGTCTTCCCTCGGGATAGGGACTAACCTATCCCTATGTACCCCAGGGTTATGCAATTTCTAGCACATAAAATATCCTCAGAACATTCTTGCTGAATAGGAAAAGGAAGGAAGGGATGTGGGAAGGGTGGAGCATCTTGGTAGGTGATCAGTACTCAGAGCAAGAGCTCCATAGTCAAGCCAAGTGAAGGGATCTGGCTCCTGGTACCCAGCAGAGAGCAGCAGAGAACTAAGGAGCAAAAGCTAACTCCCCAGAAGAAAGTTCTCCTGTGATTGCCAATGGGAAAGACCAGAGGGCAGGAAGGGAGGACAAACCCCATGACACCAGAACTCAGGGGCGCAGCACTGTCAGATGTCACAGGATGCACAGGCAGAACCCTGAACCTGGCAGGAATGTGTGAAGGTTAGGATGCGTAAGAGACTCCTATGGTGAGTCCAAAAGAATTTGGATGGATTGTATTTTGGGGGCCAGGCATCATCTGAAGGTTCATAGCCCTGGCCCAAGCAGGAAATGTTCCTCCGCTGATCTCAAGGTCTTGGGACTCCAGAGGGAGATAATGGATGAACAAACCTAAACTTCTTACAACTGGATCACTAAGGAGAAGCTATAACTTGGAGAGATGAAGATTAGACATTCCAAAAACCACTGAGCAGGAGTTGAGCAAAGAAACCCTAAATAAAAGGCAGCAATAATGAGAAGGTTCCACTGGTCAGCCCAGGAATTCAAAAAGCAAAGGACCTGGGTGGGAGAGGATAACACAGCTGTGTTTTGAAGGAACCACAGAATTTTAAACAAATAAACCCAAACCACACTCACAGAGGTTTGGGATTAGATTGCACTTCATAACTGCAAAGTCTTACCCTCTTGCTTACCACTTGCAAGCATAGTCAACAGACTAGCACCCACATCATTGCCAAGGAGTTGCTAAAATGCAGAATTTCAGTCCCACCTCCAGATCTACTGAATCAGAAACTGCACTTTAACAGAATTCCCAGGTGATTCATATGCCCATTAACTTTGGGAAGCCCCCTTCACCGACAGCTGAGCCCTCACCACAAACACCTCTGACCATAACTTGAACTATTCTACCCATTGACCGCCATATGGTCACTGTGTATTCCAGCCATACCAAACTTTTTTGCTCATGCAATATGCCATGTTTATTCCCAACACAGGGTCTCTGTTCTATTTGGAACCATGGATGAGTTTTCTTGACATTCAGATTTTGACTTAAACATCAGCTCTTCAGAGAGGTCTTCCCCAGCACCCAACCCAAATGAAATACCTGAGTACTCTCAACTCATTAAGCAGTGCTACTTCTGTGCATGGTGCCATTGTTCTCAACCTGGAGCAAACAGCTGAACCACACAGAGAACTTACTAAAACGCAAATTCCAGGGCTAGCCCTCCAGAGTTTCTGATTCAGTAGGTCTGGGGTAGATCTGAGAGTTCTGAGAGTTTGCATTTCTAACAAACTGCTAGGTGACAACAATACTGTTAAGCTGGGACCACTCTTTGAGAATCATTGGCACTGTCTCACTATCTAATGGTGTTTTCCTGATCACTCCTTTCTGGAGGGTCATCTATACTGTACCAGAGTGTCCACTCCAGGAGAGTAAACAGTCTATATGTTTTGTTCACCCAGTGTCTCCAGTGCATGGTATATAGTTAGGTGCTTTTTAATATTTGTTGACTAAAGAATGGATTCATTAGTAGCCACCTTTTTTTCACTACAGATTTTGCATCTTTTTTATGTGGCTTAATATAACTTAGCAACAGCTTTGCATTCCATTCTGTAATACATATAATCAGCAACCAGAGTTTTGTATTCATTAGACATTGTTTAACTTACAAAAATGTAAACCTCACAGATACAATTGAGAGCTATGTGTTATCTGTAGCTATCTGCTATTGAAAGCACTTTTTATGCTGTTGACTTCATTAGCTGGTCTTCTACTTTAAGACAGAGACTCTATCCAATCCCATACCAATGCAGGGGACACAGGTTTGATCCCTGGTCCGAGAAGATGCCACATGCAAGGGAGAAACTTCTGTGCCACAGCTATTGAGCCAGAGCTCTAGAGCCTGTGAGCTGCAAGTGTCGAGCTCACATGCCTAGATCCCATGCTCCACCACAAGAGAGGCCACCGCAATGAGAAGCCCGCACACAGCAACAAAGAGGAGTCTCACTCGCCACAACTAGAGAAAGCCCCCTCGAAGCAACGAAGACCCCATGCCGTCAAAAATGAATACGTAAATTTTTTTAAGTATATTTTTTTAAAAATCATGACCTCTGTCCCTTCTGAGCACTGAATAATAAGTAATATTTAGACAGCATTTTTCACATACCTCATTTCTCACAGTTTGTATTGATAATAGTATGGATACCTAAGAAGTATTCATAATATCTATAAATCTTTGAGTTGATTCAGGAATACTTACATTCTTCAAACTATATATCAACTTCATAATATCTGTTAAGTAAATATTACTACTACTATCCCCATTTCACAAAAGAAACTGAAGATCAGAAAATTTAATAAATTTGAACCCACTTTTTTTCTTTCTCCTAGACAACCCACACAACCCTCTAGGGCACGATCTTTTCTGGAGACAGCAGCAGCAAATGCTAAGCTTTTACAAGGAAAACTTTGTTTGATTCGTTTGGACATTCTTATGATGTTCTGGTTTGGCATCCAATTATTGAGTCTTAGGCAACAGGCCATTCTAGTTATCAGTTCAGATCTGTATACACTGAGTAATTTTATTGGTTTAAGCCAGCAACAAAATGACAAACACCTGCTAAGAATACACGAGCACTCTGAGGATTTAATGTCACAACCGAAATCAGGCACTTCTTGAGGAAAAAGGGAAACTTAAAACAGGGAAGATGAGATTTTATTGAGTCTACATTTTCTTATAATGTTTTGATTTCTTTGTATTCAAGTAAGTGAAGATATTTCCAATAAGAACATGATTTTTTAATGAGAAGTATTTTTTTTTCTTTTTAAAACCTTATTTGCTTTTATTCTTCACAATGATTGCCCTTAGTATAACTTATTAGTTCTTCAAGAATGTTCCCTATCAAAGTTACTTGGGATATACTGCTAGAACAACTGGGATTTGAAGCACTGTAGCAATTCATGAGTCTGTCTTCTGCTGAAGATGCTTTATAAAAGCATAATAAAAAAAACTTCTAAAAATTCCATAATTGTACATACAAAAGAGGTATGAGGTAGGGAAAAGAACAGCAAGTGTGAAAAAGGGAGACAGAATACAAGGGAAGAGGTGAGGGAGAAGTTAGGAGTAGTCAGAAGAGATAAAAGGAAGAAAGGGGGAAAGGAGGAAAGAAGAAAGGGAAGGAGAGAAGGAAAAAGACTCCCACTTTGGCTCTTGGTCTAATTCTGGCCTTCCCTACCCTCACTCCACATACCCACCCCTCACACATGCACCACCACATACACACACTACTTCTCTGACAGTTGCCTCAGCCCCATACATCTTGCACAGGATGTAGAAACTGGCAACATCCTGACATCCAAGCTAGAATGGAACCATTTTCAAAAATAGTTCCATGAAAAATTAATACTTAAGTTGCAAGAGAGTTCCAGAAAAACATCTACTTCAGCTTTACTGACTACGCCAAAGCCTTTGACCGTGTGGATCACAACAAACTGTGGAAAATTCTTCAAGAGATGGGAATACCAGACCACCTGACCTGCCTCTTGAGAAATCTGTATGCAGGTCAAGAAGCAACAGCTAGAACTGGACATAGAACAACAGACTGGTTCCAAATCGGAAAAGGAGTATGTCAAGGCTGTATATTGTCACCCTGCTTATTTAACTCATATGCGGAGAAGGCAATGGCACCCCACTCCAGTACTCTTGCCTGGAAGATCCCATGGATGGAGGAGCCTGGTGGGCTGCAGTCCGTGGGGTTGCTAGGAGTCAGACACAACTGAGCGACTTCACTTTCACTTTTCACTTTCATGCATTGGAGAAGGCAATGGCAACCCACTCCAGTGTTTTTGCCTTGAGAATCCCAGGGACAGGGGAGCCTGGTGGGCTGCCATCTATGGGGTCGAACAGAGTCAGACACGACTGAAGTGACTTAGCAGTGACTTGGCAGCAGAGTACATCATGAGAAACGCCTGGCTGGATGAAGCACAAGCTGGAATCAAGATTGCTGGGAGAAATATCAATAACATCAGATATGCAGATGACACCACCCTTATGGCAGAAAATGAAGAAGAACTAAAGAGCCTCTTGATGAAAGTGAAAGAGGAGAGTGAAAAAGTTGGCTTAAAACTCAACATTCAGAAAACTAAGATCATGGCCTCTGGTCCCATCACTCCATGGGAAATAGATGGGGAAATGGTGGAAACAGTGTCAGACTTTATATTTGGGGGCTCCAAAATCACTGCAGATGGTGACTGCAGCCATGAAATTAAAAGATGCTTACTCCTTGGGAAAAAAGTTATGACCAACCTAGACAGCATATTAAAAAGCAGAGACATTACTTTGCCAACAAAGGTCTGTCTAGTCAAGGCTATGGTTTTTCTAGTAATCATGTATGGATGTGAGAGTTGGACTATAAAGAAAGCTGAGAACTGAAGAATTGATGCTTTTGAACTGTAGTGTTGGAAAAGTCTCTTGAGGAGTCCCTTGGACTGCAAGGAGATCAAACCAGTCCATCCTAAAGGAAATCAGTCCTGAATATCATTGGAAGGACTGATGCTAAAGCTGAAACTCCAATATTTTGGCCACCCAATGCGAAGAACTGACTCATTAGAAAAGACCATGATGCTGGGAAAGATTGAAGGCGGGAGGAGAAGGAGACAACAGAGGATAAGATGGTTGGATGGCCTCACCAACTCAATGGACATGAGTTTGAGTAAACTCTGGGAGTTGGTGATGGACAGGGAGGCCTGGCATGCTGCAGTCCATGGGGTCACAAAGGGCAGGACACGACTGAGCAACTGAACTGAACTGAAGTTGTTTTCTATATTCAATACTCTACAGTACTTTTTCTGGCTTTTTTTAACAAAATATACTTCTTGAACAGATGGATAGATGATACACAGAATAGGTATCCTAAATCATTAAACAGCATAGCCACAACCAGAATTTTCTATCCGTGCTATCTCCTGTGCACACACCCATTCTGTTCTCCAACCCCTTGGGAATATGATTTCAACATCAGAATTTTGTTTTGGGGGAATATTTTCATTGCTACGAAGGAAAACAACTTGAAATATTTTAGACTGGGGCTATCACATACATGCTCACATATGCACATACTTATGTGAATGTGTGCATGTAGCACACACACAGGTACACGTGTGTACATACATACCAATACCAGGTATATGAAAGCTATATACATATCATTCCCATTCAGTGATAGATGAAGGGAAATGTTGAGATTTGGATTGCAGCTTTTGCCTCCTCAATGGAACCATATTATATTCCTGAATGAGCTGTCAAACATCCTGATGACACAGTTTAAAATTCACAATTGGGCATATGTTTCCATTTAATCTGAGAAATAGGGAGGCCTACTCTGGCCAGTGATATGCTGCTTATCTGTCGCTTCCTCCTGGGTTGTCAGTGTTTCTGAAATGCCAGTGCTACAGGCAAAGCATTCTGATTAGAACATCAACCTGCCTTTGAGCAAACACTGCCAACTGCCAGCCTGTGCCTGGAAACTGAATGCCCCCTTAGCTCTAGGCCAGGGCTGGGGAGCCAGTTAGGAAATGCCTAAGAGATACAAGAATCTGATATGGAGAGCTGTGCTCCCAAAAGGTAACCTGGCCTATTTAGAAATGTGAGTCAGTATTGAGAGACGCCCTTTGTGGAAGAATATACTCAAATATCCTCACTCTTTCTAAATTCCCATACTGTCAATGGGCTTCCCTGGTGGCTCAGAGAGTAAAGAATCTGCCCACAGTGCAGGGTACCTGGGTTTGATCCCTGGATTGGGAAGATCCCCTGGAGGAGGGCATGGCAACCCACTCTAGTATTCTTGCCTGGAGAATCCCCATGGACAGAGGAGCCTGGTGGGCTACAGTCTGCTGCTGCTGCTAAGTCGCTTCAGTCGTCTCCAACTCTGTGCGACCCCACAGACGGCAGCCCCCCAGGCTCCCTCATCCCTCGGATTCTCCAGGCAAGAACACTGGAGTGGGTTGCCATTTCCTTCTCCAATGTATGAAAGTGAAAAGTGAAAGTGAAGTTGCTCAGTTGTGTCTGACTCTTTGCGACCTCATGGACTGTGGCCTACCAGGCTCCTCCATCCATGGGATTTTCCAGGCAAGAGTGCTGGAGTGGGGGGCCATCGCCTTCTCCAGGGCTACAGTCTATGGGGTTGCAAAGAGTCAGACATGACTGAGCGACTAAGCACATACTGTCAATAGAAAATTATTGTTTTATATTCATAAAGTAAATAGATAAAAAGAAAATAAAATCTGTCACTTCTTTTCTCATTTCAATTTGCATTACACAATTACAATGGGGATATATTCATGCTGTGAAAGATTCAAACATCCAAAATTACATAATTTGAAACATGAATGCTTCCTTCCCCTATTCCTTGATGGGCACCCTTCATATCATTTTTGCATGGATTGACTTACATATGTGAACACTTTCTTAACACAAAGGGGATTAGATTCTACTATTCATCCTCTAACTTGCTTTCTTCACTTTAACAACACATCCTAGAGATCATATGCATATCTGAACACACGGCTCTATCCCCCTTTTTTTTAAAGAGTTTACTAAACCTAAAACTGCTCTTAAAAAGTACACAAAATTTAGAGAGAGGTACACAGATTTACCATATACTCCCTGCCCTGCACACACAAACCTCCTCATTATCAACATCACTCACTAGAATGGTACTTTTTTTTACCAAAGATGAATCTACATTGACACATAATAACCACCCAAAATCCACAGTGTACCTTAAGACTCAATTTCGGTGTTGCACATTCTATGGGTTTAGACAAATGTATAATGATAGATATCCACCAATATAGTGCCATACAGAGTATTTTTACTGCCTTTTAACTCTTCTGTGTTCCACCTGTTCATCACTCTTCCTCACCTTCTACCCCACAACCACTGATCTTTCCACTGTCTACATAGCTTTGCCTTTTCGAGAATATCATGAGGATGAAATCACACAGCATGTGGCCTTTGCAGATTGACTTCTTTCACTCAGTAATATGCATTTAAATTTCCTCCATGTCTTTTCATAGCTTGATAACACACTTCTTTTTAGTGCTGAGTAGTATTCCATTCTCTTGATGTACCACAGTTTATTTATCCATTTACCTACCAAAGAGTATCTTGGTTGCTTTCAAGTTTTGGCAATTATAAAATTGATACAAACAGGCCTGTGCCAGTTTCTGTGTAGACATAGTTTTCAACTCCTCTGAGTAAATATCAAAGAACTCAGCTGGTGGATTGTATGGTTAGGGCGTTTAGCTTTGTAAGAAACCACCACATTGTCTTCTAAAATACCATTTTGCATTCCCACCAGCAACATATGAGAATTCCTACTGCTCCACATCCTCACCAGCATTAGTGTCAGTGTTCTGGACTGCGGCCATTCCAAGAGGTGCACAGCGGTATCACACTATTGTTTTAATTTGCAGTTCCCTGATGGTACATGAAATGGATCTTCTTTTCACATGCGTATTTGCCACCTGTGTATCCTCTTTGGTGAAGGGTTTTTTAAAGGGTTTATTCTTTAGCCCATTTTTATTTAGGTTGCTTTGTATCACTGAATTTTAAGAGTTCTGTGTATGTTTTTGTATGTTTTATATATTACGTTTTTCTTCTTCTGTGAATTGCCTAATTTTTCCTGCACATTTTTATTGAGGTGTTTCCTATTTATAGTTACTGATTTGTTGGAGCTCATTATTGGATATTAATAAAATTCCAATTCTATATGTTGAAAATACTTTATATCAGTCCGTCCTCTCAACAAAATCCGAATTTCAGCATAATTTTCATAAATTTGCCTTTGACAGGCCTATTTTTTCATTTGAGGTCATCAAAACTTTTTGGTTATGTGAGATGTGTGCTTTAGGGTAATCTGGGAGAAGGGTGTACAAAAACTGTCTGAACTATCTTC
>SJYQ01003541.1:67257-199705 GCA_006410935.1 Redunca redunca | reverse complement strand
AACAATAAGAATATATACACAGAAATTAGAATATTTACTATACAGATAAAGCAATGTGTTGAAATGTTAACCTTTAGGAGACTTATGTGAATTCTTTTGTACTATTTTCGTAACTTTTCTAAAAAGTCTGAAATTAATACAAAATTTAAAGTTTTAAAAATTGACGAAAGAGGCTAATAACAGCATCTTGAGTCTGTGGCCTCCCCTACTCTCACCTTCTGTCTATACCAGAGGAAAACCGACTCTGACTACCATTCATTAGACCGCCTCAGCCACTGCTTCCTTTTCTGTGGCTGATGCAACATATTCCCACAAACTTAGTGGCATAAAACAACACAAATTTTTCATTTTATAATCCTCAGGTCAGACGTCCAAAAGAACTCTACTGAGCTATGACCAAGGTGCCAGCAGAGCTGACCCTTCCTTTCTGGAGGCTCTAGGAGAGAATCTGCTGCTTTGACTTTCCCAGCTTCTAGAAAGTGACTGCATTCCTTGCTTCACGGCTCTTACCTCCATCTTCAAAACCAGCACAATGGCCTCTTCACATCTTTCTCTGACTCCCTCTCCTGTCTTCTTCCACTCTAAAGTACCCTGTGGTTTACAATGGGGCCTACCAGGATAATCCAGAATAACTTCCCTATGTTAAAGTCAGCCCATAACGATCTTAATTTCATCTACAACCTAAAATCTTCCATGCCATGCAACATAATGTATTCACAGGTTCCAGGAATTAGGATGCAGACATTTTTAGGGGCCATGTTTACTGCCTATCACTGTTATCCTCTACCAGGAATGCCTGGAATGTGTGCCCTATCCTAAAACCCAGATCCCTAAATCGTAACTCCTCTAGAAACATGTCCCTAGGTAACTGGAGGTGTTGGGGTGACTGCTCCCGATGTGACTTCCTCAACTTCCTCATCCCCAATAAGCTTTACAGACTATAGTTGTTTCTGTTTTCTGTTTGTTTGCTTGTTAGTCATACAGTCTTCCTCTCTTTGACTGTTACCCATTGTCTGACTGAGCCTATAAATTGGAAGACTGATGCAGACAAGTAAAATAAATGTCACTGATAAGAAAACACTTCCTTAAGTCAGAAAGAGAAGCACCAATAGTACATTATATATATATGGAATTTAGAAAGACGGTAACAATGACCCTGTATTCAGGACAGCGAAAGAGACACAGATGTAAAGAACAGACTTTTGTACTATGTGAAGGTGAGGGTGGGATGATTTGAGAGAATAGCCTTGAAACGTGTGTATAAACATATGTAAAACAGATGATCAGTGCAAGTTTGATGCACGGAGCAGGGCACTAATTTAAATCACCTTTGTTGAAACATGACCACAGCTCTTCTTGTCCTCACTTTGGAAGTAACAGTAAGCAATAAGTCATTATTAACCTGATAAAACCTTTTAATTTAGAGTCTTTCTGCTGGAAAACACACACATGCATATATAAACACACACACACACACACACACAGAAATCATATGTTGACCAACCAGCCAATCCAGGATAAAAGTCAGTCAAGCTGCTTTTCAAATGTTGGCATGATCACTCAAGTGATGGAGTGATACAGTTAAACCCTCAGATAAATAACCATCCACAAACATAACCTATTGATGCCTCCAGCTTTTCTCCCTTCACCAACACTCAGTCCTTGCCTGTTTCCTAAAGTGCTTATAGTTTCAGTTACCCTCTCTTAGTTCTGATTCTGTTCAAATTGGACCTGGGGCTTTTTCCTTCTCCAACTGGCAGCACCTTTCTCATCTTTCAAGGCTTCTCACATGATCCCTTTCTCCCCCAAGAACAATTCGCCCATCTCTTCTTTGTGCTCCCATTTGATGTGCTGGGGAGTTCATACCTCCAATATAACACGTAACTTGTGGTGAAATTCTCTACATTACCTTCAGTTTTGAATTCATGTCTCATTTCCAGACTATGAACTCCAAAAAAGAGCAGCTACTGTTGTTACCTGTTGCTGCTGCTGCTGCTGCTGCTGCTGCAAAGTCACCTCAGTCGTGTCCGACTCTGTGCGACCCCATAGACGGCAGCCTACCAGGCTCTGCTGTCCCTGGGATTCTCCAGGCAAGAACACTGGAGTGGGTTGCCATTTCCTTCTCCAATGCATGAAAGTGAAAAGTGAAAGTGAAGTTGCTCAGTCGTGTCTGACTCTTAGCAACCCCATGGACTGCAGCCCACCAGGCTCCTCTGTCCATGGGATTTTCCAGCCAAGAGTACTGGAGTGGGCTGCCATTGCCTTCTCCGGCTGCTGCCTGTTACTATTTATTAAACAAGTCCAGGATTTCTTACTACCTCTCTGGCTATTTCTTTTCTATTTTCAGATTAATTTTCCTTTACCTAGAAGAATTTCAACTCAGTGTTGGCATCCTTCAATACTTGGTCCTTGACCCTCTTCCCTTCTCATTGTATATTCCTCCCTCTAGTTGACTATCAATGAGTAGCTTGGTGCAGATTACTGCCAAGGTATACCCAGCCCAGAACCCTCCTCTGAGATTAAACCCACACATCCATCATCTATTGAATGCTTCAAACACATGTTCAAGACAAAAGTCAGGAACTTTTCCATGGTAATGAGCACTTTGGTGGATGTAACGAGTCACAGAGATACCTTAGCTGGGGTTCCTAGAGAGAAAATTCCTCCTTCTATTCAGTGGTTTGAGTATGTGATCATCTTGCTTCCCCCTAAGTTTTCAAAGGTACCCAAGAGACTGATTCTTATCCCACTGGTCCCAGGACAAGCCATTCTTAAGGCCAGTTTACCCTATTTTTTTATTTATATAAGTCAACTAATTCTCTTTCTGGTTAAGCAAGTTTGTATTGGGTTTTCTATCAGGAGAACCACATAGAAATGGATACTTCCTCTGGTACACCTGACCTTCCAGACTGCCCCAATTTAGTCAGCAGCAGCAGCATCCATGGGCTTCCCTGGTGGCTCAGATGGTAAAGAATCTGCCTTCAATGCAGAAGACCTGGGTTTGATCCCTAGGTCAGGAAGATCCCCTAGGGGAGGGCATGGCAACCCACTCCAGTATTTTTGCCTGGAGAATCCCATGAACAGAGGAGTCTATCAGATTACAATCTGTGGGGTTGCACAGAGTCAGACACAACTGAAGCAACTTAGCACGCATGCATGCATCATTATCCACATGGCTTTAAAAGTCAGACACTAAGGAGTCATTTCCAGTATCTCCTCCCTTACCTGCCATATCCAATCTGTCACCACAACCTGTCAATTATAGGTTCTAAATATTTCTCAAATCTGTCTATATCTTTCTATCTTTACTGTTCCCACTCTATTCTAACTATTTTTGCCTGTACTACTACGAAGCACTAACTGCTCTACCCTCCAATCCATCTTCCACACTCCAGCCAAAGTGATCTCTTTTAAGTGCTAAAGTGCTAATTTCACCATTCTGTTCAAAACACTCAATCATTTTCCATGGCTTTTAAGACAAAGACTAAAACATCATTTGGGGAGTGACCCCAAGAAGCCTGAATTATCGTTATTGGAAAGTGAGTGAAACAGAGAAGGAGGAAATTAATGAGCGAGTTGACCACTGCCATGAGCAACTGTGATCAATTCCTTGAGGAACTTCTGAGGACTGTGGGGAATGTATTTCAGAACTGTCCACCAGAGACAAAGAGAAGAACATTTACCCACAGACTTTCATCTGCCAATGGGTAAGAACTGCCCTATGGTGCTAACTCATGGACACTTCCAAGTTGCTCACATGTGACTGCCAGCGGTCTCCTGCAAGAGCCTCAGACCTGGAGACCAGAAAAGGCCCAGGCACACTTAGAATGAGGTCAGCACAGGGTCAGTGGGAACTAGTATAGCACTGTCCCTCATAGCCCTGGCTGGAATCAGACTGAAGCGTGAAGTGGTGCAGTAAAGGTGTCTGATACTATGCATGGTCCAGCTTCTACCTTCCTCTTCCAGGCCCCTCTCACTCTCTGACTTCATTCAAACCATTCAGAGTATTACAGCTCCTGGACTACCAAAGGGCCTTTGAACATGTTGTTCCCTGCACCTGGAATACTCTCTCCTTCCCTCTTTGTCCAGTACCCTCAACTTACTCATCGGGACTCAAGTCTAACATCACTTTCTCTGGGAAGCCTTCCCTAACTGTCAAAACCATGGTAATGAGCACTCACAGCTCCCTGAGCTTCTCCTTTGAGGCACATGTGAAAGTTGCAATTATCTACTTGTGTGATCATTCAAAACTGTCTGACTCCCCCAGGATTATAAGTAACCTAAGAAACTATAGAATTCCCAGCATTAGAACAGTATTTGGCATGTGACAGGTGAACTCAATAAATCGCAACTGAAACCATAAACAAATGTATCTTCCTATTTCCACTAGTTGGAGAAGGAAATGGCAACCCACTCCAGTATTCTTGCCTGGAGAACTCCATGGACGGGGGAGCCTGGTGGCCT
Source organism: Redunca redunca (assembly GCA_006410935.1). Lineage (NCBI taxonomy): Eukaryota > Metazoa > Chordata > Mammalia > Artiodactyla > Bovidae > Redunca > Redunca redunca. Next base: position 195,241 of record SJYQ01003541.1, on the reverse strand, counting down.
TCAGTCCATGGGGTCACAAAGAGTCGGACACGACTGAGAACACAGTACATTTCCACTAGTATCTGGAACAAATAGGTGCGCAAATATTTTTAACATAAGTAATCGATTAATTAGTGCAGCTAATATTTTAAGAAGCAAAAGTGTTACATTCTGGCAGAATGTATCTAACTTTCACTTAATTGCTAGAGAGACTTCTCTGGGAAGCCCTAGAGCAGACATTGTTTTGTCTTTTTTTTTTTTCTTTAATTTGTAATACCTGCAGACAGCAACTGAATTCCCCCAGAAAGAATAGTTGAGAAAGAGAAAACAGAAATCATCAATGCAGGTAGGAAAGCTACATTGTGGACTAAGAGATGTGATCTAAAACAAATGGGTAGAGGTTATTGACCACAGGAAGAATAAAATTCACTGGTATGTGAAAACAAACTCCTGGAATCACTCTGAGCTCTCCCTTTTAGCCAGCACCATCAATTATGATTATTAAGTGCCTGCTCAGCTGCTATGCAGTGGAAGAGGCAGGGAGGTTTGGTAGCTAGGCAACAGCCTGGAAACTCTAAGGGTAGGAGTTGTGATTCTGGCTCCTCCATAAAAGTGATAAGTGGCCTTGGGTAAACTCCCTGTGCCTTGTCTTCTTCATCTGAAAAATAGCATCACCAGTCTGCCTTTCTCTTTTGAGGGAAGAAAAACAGAGCAAACAATACCCTGCAATTGTAGAAAAGCAAACTAATGGGGCCTAGGGAGTGAGGATCTCATCAGGGGACCAAACTTCTCAACCAGAGTCACCACTTTATTACAAATCATTTGAGCCTGAGGCACCACTGACGCAACGGACATGAGTTTGAGTAAGTTCCAGGAGTTGAGGACAGACAGGGAAGCCTGGCGTGCTCAAGTCCATGGGGTTGCAAGGAGTCGGACACAATTGAGCGACTGAACTGAACTGAATCTGTGCCTCAGTTTATCCACCTTGAACGATTCAAGATAATAGGTTCTGACTTATAATACTAATTAAAATATGTGGTCTTTATTTCTATAGGATCTAGGGGGAAACTTGGGTGGAGGAATCTCTCCCCAGTAAGTATCCTCAGAATTCCTCAAGTATCTCTAACCTGTAAGCATCTCAAAAGAAAGGTCACAGCTGCCTGGTTCACCACACAAATCCCAGTATCTGGCCCAGGGTCTAATACACAGTTAGCACACAATTATGTTTACTGAATGAGTACATTAGTTATTCAAATAATACCAACTCTTTAAATAGGGAAAAGACAATATATAACTAACTTCAAGTGAAACATAACTAATCTTAAAGGAAAAAAAAATCCATTGAACAATCTTGGAGGATGTAGCCTTGATCTGTACTCTAGGGTAAAGATATTCCATGCCAGGTCATGAATAACCATGAAACAAGATTATACTTTGACTAATTCTCTTTTGTTATTTTTACTATTATTTAGAGCAGAACCAAAAATACAGTTACAGCTCAACTGCATTCCTAACTCCAAATATAACTGTCATTCCTGTAGAGTAAGGTTCAGAAATGTTTATATATTATCAAAATTAAGTTTCAAAATGAGCTACAGTATCTGGAAAAAGGGGATAATAATATTTCACAGAAACTAATTGGAAACTTGTTTTGAAATAAAGTAGTTATTATTTCCATCATGGAGAGATGAAAGTACAGAGATTTCCTTTTATCTCACAGCCTAGTATCTTACATTATTTATTCAAACTAAAATTAAAACCTGGCCAAATCCTACTGAGGCATTGCATATCAGTTAGAGATTATTCTTCTGGAAATGAACTTTTGTTCGCAAATTTCATTATGCAGTTACAAATGACTATTATTAAAATGTAACATATAAAACTAAATCGTCTTTTTTTCCTGGCCATGCACAAAGTTCAGTTTCCTATGCAGTATTATTCTTTCCTTCTGGACTTAGTGGCATGCTGTCCCTCTGCCCATTGCCTCAGCATCCAGAGAATCTCAAAACACCTACTCCACTCTCCTGGAGCCCCCATCAATGCCACTTTTTATTGGTCTATCCGTTACATCCTAACAGACAGACACCAAAGAACATTCTCCACCTGGTGACCTTTCCAAGGCCCATTTTTATTTTTTCTGCAGACTCAAACCTCAGGAAAAGTGACTACCTACAAAGGAGTACCTGGAGCATGATATTGAACCACTTGCAGCTTTCTGAGTGCCTAACTCTGAAGCTCTTTCTCACCCATCCCCTAGGCCTTGGCCTTACCACCTCCTACTCACTTTGTCTTCCTTGATCACCTAACTCTGACTTGCCTTTCAGGTCTCAGCTCATATGGAACTTTCTCCAGAAAGATTTTCCTGACCTACCTCCCAGCTATGAGATCAGGTACAGCCTCTCTGTTGCCATGGCACCCTGTACTGTGTACCACTTGCAACATCTTAATTGGTTCTACAACTCACCGCCTAGATTCTAAGCACCATGACAACAAGAATTAGGTCGTGTTGGTTCACCTTTTTTTTTTTTTTTTTTTACCAGTTCTCAGCACAGTGATGGGCATATAGCAATTGAACAATAAATAGCTCATGAATTCTGGATTTAAATTCAACTCTGATATCTGGCCTCTAAGAAAATCAATCTTTCATTCAAATTCCATTCACTCTTTCTGGGCTTTCCTAGAACTGAAGTGGAAATAATTTGTGGTTCTCCTTGGTTCTTCACCTTCAGAACTCTAACTTCTCTCCTCATTTCCTTCCACCCCCAGAAGTCCGGTATAGCACTTCCAGGGTTTTCTCCTCTGGTCAATCTGTTTGAATTGTGCTCATTAACTAGCTTTTAAACCTGGTGCTATTTCTTAGTTCTTCAGTCATATCTATCCAATTTCCTGTATACCTAGGCCACCTTTTGCTTTATTTCCATTCTCTGGTCTACTCTTTAACTCTCTCTAACTCAGCAAGGATGAAGCTTAGTATGTGCACTAGTTAAGGGAAGACCTAAAGATGCATCTAGGCACTGCATGGATTTTTATATGGACAACAGTTTCAAGAAACTTCCAATGTGAGTTTTTATGCATCTAAATATGACCTGTGCCCTTCCTGCTACTCAAACTGTCCCTTGTTCCCTGGACAGTGACACTCCACTACCTCCTCTTCTAAAAAAAAAAAAAAAATAGCCTCCCACCACAGCTGCTCTGAAAGTCATTTTCCAATCAGCTCAGTCCAGCTTTCCTCTCTGGCTAGGTGCTACCAATAGCTCCTTTTTCATCCCAGGCTTCTAGGCTTATTTGTATGTCTGTTTGACCCTGATGAAAGGTAGAAACAAGGGCAGGTTTTCCCAGGGAACTGGGGCTTCCCTGATAGCTCAGTTGGTAAAGAATCCACCTGCAGTGAAGGAGACACCCAGTTCAATTCCTGGGTCGCGAAGATCCACTGGACAAGGGACAGGCTACCCACTCCAGTATTTTTCATCCTCCCTTGTGGCTCAGCTGGTAAAGAATCTGCCTGCAATGCGGAAGACCTGGGTTCAATCCCTGGGTTGGAAAGACCCCCTGGAGAAGGGAAAGGCTGCCCACTCCAGTATTCTGGCCTGGAGAATTTCATGGACTGTATAGTCCATGGGGTCGCAAAGAGTCAGATAAGACTGAGCAACTTTCACTTCCCAGGGAATAGTCAATCCCGGTTATTTTTGCACAAGCTACTTAAAGACAGTCTTGGTTCATATCTTGGCTACATTTGAAGAAAGGAAGGAAAGAGTCTTGCTTGTCTTCACTCTTATTGTGTGCATCACTGGAGGTATGAGCAGAACAATAAATAATATCAAGTTCTAAGAATGTATAGGAAATAAGACAAGGCAGACAGACAAATAGCGATCAAAACACCAGCATTATCATTATTACTGATAAAAACCGATTTGAGAATTTGGCTTGATGTTTGGGTACAAATGGACTTGCTAATATTACTTCTCAATTAGGCAAATTTACCCACCAATCACAGGCATCAATACACAACTGTACAACCCTCTAGAACCCTACCCACCCAGGCAGGGGCTGTTTCTGTAAGTTTGCAACATGTGTCAGTATCCTGTAAAACTGAGACCTCCAAAAAAGAAATATGTGAGTTAAGCAGGTTTAGTTCTTTCTCCTATCAGAAAATGCCAAGAATGTGATGATTGTTCTGACAAAGGAAATCCGCCATAAAAACACAAAGGCAGGGGAATGGGGAGTCTCTCCTTAGAGCAACCATTCAAATCTGTCAAAGCATCCACCAAAGTCCCTATTTATGGTCCAAAGATCTGATAGCTCAGGATGAGTGAGTGACTGTGAGTTTACCTTTTCATATTGTTATGAAACCATATTTGAGGATTTGTCCAAGGAGCGGCGGCTGCACGGGGAGGGCCAGAGGAGCTACTCCATGTTCAAGGTCAGGAGGGACAGCTGTGAGGCTATCCCTCATCCAAGGTAAGAAAACTCAAGTAAGATGGTAGGTGTTGTGAGAGGGCATCAGAGGGCAGACACACTGAAACCTTAATCACAGAAAACTAACCAATTTGATCACAAGGACCACAGCCTGTCTAACTCAATGAAACTAAGCCATGCCATGTGGGGCCACCCAAGACGGGAGGGTCATGGTGGAGAGGTCTGACAGAATGTGGTCCACTGGAGAAGGGAATGGCAAACCAATTCAGTATTCTTGCCTTGAGAACCCCATGAACAGTATGAAAAGGCAAAATGATAAGATGCTGAGAGAGGAACTCCCCAGGTCAGTAGGTGCCCAATATACTACCGGAGATCAGTGGAGAAATAACTCCAGAAAGAATGAAGGGATGGAGCTAAAGCAAAAACAATACCCAGTTGTGGTGATAGAAGCAAGGTCCGATGCTGTAAAGAGCAATATTGCATAGGAACCTGGAATGTCAGGTCCATGAATCAAGGCAAATTGGAAGCAGTCAAACGGGAGATGGCAAGAGTGAACGTCAACATTCTAGGAATCAGCAAACTAAAACGGACTGGAATGGGTAAATTTAACTCAGATGACCATTATATCTACTACTGTGGGCAGGAATCCCTTAGAATAAATGGAGTAGCCATCATGGTCAACAAAAGAGTCTGAAATGCAGTACTTGGATGCAATCTCAAAACCGACAGAATGATCTCTGTTCATTTCCAAGGTAAACCATTCAATATCATGATAATCCAAGCCTACGCTCCAACCAGTAATGCTGAAGAAGCTGAAGTTGAACGGCTCTATCAAGACCTACAAGACCTTTTAGAACTAACACCCAAAAAAGATGTCCTTTTCATTATAGGGGACTAGAATGCAAAAGTAGGAAGTCAAGAAACCCCTGAAGAAACAGGCAAATTTGGCCTTGGAGTACAGAATGAAGCAGGGCAAAAGCTAATAGAGTTTTGCCAAGAGAACACACAGGTCATAGTAAACATTCTCTTCCAACAACACAGGGGAAGACTCTATGCATGGACATCATCAGACGGTCAACACCAAAATCAGATTGATTATATTCTTTGCAGCCAAAGATGGAGAAGCTCTATACAGCCAGCAAAAGCAAGACTGGGAGCTGACTGTGGCTCAGATGATGAACTCCTTATTGCCAAATTCAGACTTAAATTGAAGAAAGTGGGGAAAATCACTAGACCATTCAGGTATGACCTAAATCAAATCCCTTATGATTATACAGTGGAAGTGAGAAATAGATTTAAGGGACTAGATCTGATGGACAGAGTGCCTGATGAACTATGGAGAGAGGTTCGTGACATTGTACAGGAAACAGGGATCAAGACCATCCCCATGGAAAAGAAATGCAAAAAAGCGAAATGGCTGTCTGGGGAGGCCTTACAAATAGCTGTGAAAAGAAGAGAAGTGAAAAGCAAAGGAGAAAAGGAAAAATATTCCCATTTGAATGCAGAGTTGCAAAGAATAGCAAGGAGAGATAAGAAAGCCTTCCTCCGTGATCAATGCAAAGAAATAGAGGAAAACAACAGAATGGGAAAGACTAGAGATCTCTTCCAGAAAATTAGAGATACCAAAGGAACATCTCATGCAAAGATGGGCTCAATAAAGGACAGATATGGTATGGACCTAACAGAAGCAGAAGATATTAAGAAGAGGTGGCAAGAATACACAGAAGAACTATACAAAAAAGATCTTCATGACCCAGACAATCACGATGGTGTGATCACTAACCTAGAGCCAGACATCCTGGAATGTGAAGTCAAGTGGGCCTTAGAAAGTATCACTACGAACAAAGCTAGTGGAAGTGATGGAATTCCAGTTGAGCTCTTTCAAATACTGAAAGATGATGTGGTGAAAGTGCTGCACTCAATATGCCAGCAAATTTGGAAAACCCAGCAGTGGCCACAGGACTAGAAAAGGTCAGTTTTCATTCCAATCCCAAAGAAAGGCAATCCCAAAGAATGCTCAAACTACCACACAATTGCATTCATCTCACATGCTAGTAATGTAATGCTCAAATTTTTCCAAGCCAGGCTTTAGCAATACATGAACCGTGAACTTCCAGATGTTCAAGCTGGTTTTAGAAAAGGAAGAGGAACCAGAGATCAAATTGCCAACATCTGCTGGATTATCGAAAAAGCAATAGATTTCCTGAAAAACATCTACTTTTGCTTTATTGACTATGCCAAAGCCTTTGATTGTGTGGATCACAAGAAACTGTGGAAAATTCCTCAAGAGATGGGAATACCAGACCACCTGACCTGCCTCTTGAGAAACCTATATGCAGGTCAGGAAGCAACAGTTGGAACTGGACACGGAACAACAGACGGGTTCCAAATAGGAAATGGAGTACATCAAGGCTGTATATTGCACCCTATCATGAGAAACACTGAGCTGGAAGAAGCTGGAATCAAGATTGCTGGGAGAAATATCAATAACCTCAGATATGCAGATGACACCACCCTTATGGTGGAAAGTGAAGAGGAACTTAAAAGCCTCTTGATGAAAGTGAAAGAGGAGAGTGAAAAAGTTGGCTTAAAGCTCAACATTTAGAAAACAAAGATCATGGTATGTGGTCCAATCTCTTCATGGGAAATAGATGGGGAAACAGTAGAAACAGTGTCACACTTTATTTTGGGGGGGGGCTCCAAAATCACCACAGATGGTGATTGCAGCCATGAAATTAAGATGCTTACTCCTTGGAAGAACAGTTATGACCAACCTAGACAGCATATTCAAAAGCAGAGACATTACTTTGCCAACAAAGGTCTGTCTAGTCAAGGCTATGGTTTTTCCAGGAGTCATGTATGGATGCGAGAGTTGGACTGTGAAGAAAGCTGAGCGCTGAAGAATTGATGCTTTTGAACAGTGGTGTTGGAGAAGACTCCTGAGAGTCCCTTGGACTGCAAGGAGGTCCAACCAATCCACCCTAAAGGAGATCAGTCCTGGGTGTTCATTGGAAGGACTGATGCTAAAGCTGAAACTCCAATACTTTGGCCACCTCATGCAAAGAGTTGACTCATTGGAAAGGACCCTGACGCTGGGAGGGATTGGAGGCAGGAGGAGAAGGGGACGACAGAGGATGACATGGCTGGATGGCATTATGAACTCGATGGACATGAGTTTGACTAGACTCCAGGAGTTGGTGATGGACAGGGAGGCCTGGCGTGCTGTGATTCATGGGTTCACAAATAGTCGGACATGACTGAGCAACTGAACTGAACTGGACTGACTGATGAGGTACTGTGGATTTGTTTAGCTTCATCTGGGATCAAGACAAGCTTTCCTTTAGCATTTAAATTAAGTCAGAAGTCTTGGAAGTGAGTGTACTGGTTTACTTGGATTCCCTGATTAGGAAGAAATTCTTTTTTAAAAAATTTCAAGCCATATTCAAATGACAGACTTTATAAAGAATTCATCCATTTATTTTGCTGCCGCCATGAGCACACTAAGCATAACTTAATCTTTCTTTGATGATTCATGGTCCTTGAATCATTATTTACATCAATTCTAACTGTTTGGTACTGGATACACAGAAACACAAGATACAAAAATCGGATTGAAGGGCCCCTAACCACATGACAAACTGTGGCTGACCAGAAACCTCTCTGATGAGGTCAGTCTCTTTAAAATACATTTGGAAGATGACAGGAATGCATTAGAAATTATGATAGTGGTGCTGGCTGTGATAAGCACTTACTATGAGCCAAACAGAATCCTAAGCCCTCTATGTGTATTAAATCATTGACTCTCAAGTCCTAGGAGGCAAGCATTATTATCTCCATTGTACAGGTAAGGCAAATCAGGTTCAAAGAAGTTAACTAACCTGCCCATGGTCTCACTGCTATAGGAAATGGAACAGCTAAGATTTGCCCTTGGACTATGTAGTTCTGCCTACAGTGTGGGAGACTCGGGTTTGACCCCTGATTTGGGAAGATCCCCTGGAGAAGGAAATGGCAACCCACTGCAGTATTCTTGCCTGGAGAATTACAAGGACAGGACAGTCCATAGGGGTCCCAAAGAGTTGGACACAATTGAGCGACAAACACACTGTCTATTTCCAGAGCCTTCACTCACGACTGACGCTAGAACAAGAGAAAACGGGTACAGCAGTACTGAATGGAAAGAACACGACAGGAGGTAGGCCCTCACTGCACTGTAGTGAAATATGCTCAAACCTTCCATCCACAAGCTCAGAAACACACACACACCCTTATCAGCTATAATCAAAGTAAAAAGGATGAACCTAAAAAACACTTACTGCTTGGGGCACATGATACAACATTAACCAACAGCAAAGAGAAAGTCATATATCTTAACTGCTGTTGTATTTCCATCTTTCTTTATCAAGGAGAATGATCTTTAAACTCAGGAGGCTTGAATAAATGTGGTTTAGAAGGAATTGAAGTATGAGATAAGTAAGGTGATATCAAGAGACCACCTTGCTGTTTTAAATGAGTTCAAGTCTGTAGGCCTAAACAAATTACATCCCAGAGTATGGAGAGACTTTGCAGATGTAATCTAAGAGTCACTGTCAGCAATCTTGACGGGATCACAGAGACAAGAAAAGGCACCAGGGCAATGGAGCTAGAAAAACAGCATTCCAATCTTTCAACATGAGAAGAAAGGTGTATTCCGTGATGTATACAGATTTTCTCCAATCCTGTAAGATAATGTTTGCCCCTATTGTACTCTGAGTACCTTGTTTTATTTTTCCACATAGTGCTTGCAGTTAGTTGATGTCACATTACACTCTGGGCTTTCTTTGTGGCTCAGCTGGTAAAGAATCTGCCTGTAATGTGGGAGACCTGAGTTCGATCCCTGGGTTGGGAAGATCTCCTAGAGAGGGGAAAGGCTACTCACTCCAGTATTATAGCCAGGAGAATTCCATGGACTGTCTAGTCCATGGGGTTGCAAAGTCGGACACATTATACATTACAGCTCTTACTATTACCTGACATTGTATTATATACACTGACACTGTATTTTACATATATATGAGGTGTCTCTATGTGTGTATGCACGTATTTATGTACATATGTCTATCTTCTCCTCTTGCAGAGTCAACAAATTCTATGTGAATGAGGTCCTGATGTTTTATGGTAGCCCTGCCCTTTTGAATGACAGCTCCATGAGGACAAGGATTTCACTGCCTTTTTTTTTTTTTTTTACCACTATAACCCCAATCACTAGAATAGTACTAAAACACAGCCATCCTCAATAAATATTCATTTCTCAATAATATTTGATTAATTAATGGATGTCAGGCTACAGAATGGTCTCTAGAAGCTATATGGCTCTGTTCTTAGCCCTATCCAAAATATTAAATTTGACTCAGATGAGGAGAGAGAAAATAAGAGAATTGGTCCCAAGTTCATGTCACAAATAATTTATTACTATTATTATTACCAAAACCATCACCTACTCAACAATAGGTGCTTATATTATTATAAATGCTCACAATAAACCTAAGAGGTAGAATTTATTATCATCTTCATTTTATTATGAGAAAACTGGGCTTGTAAAATTCAACATGCCAACATGAGACAGCAGGTACAGGAAGCTGGGATTAAAAACCCAGATTATCTCAGTGCAAAGCACCTGCTTTTTTACAATAATATGATAATACTTATGAAAACATGGGAAAAAACTACCTAATTTGTAGCTGACAAGAAAGCCAGTATTAGATGAAAAAAATCAAGATTTTACAAGAGTTTGACGTATTTGAATGGCAGGTCAGAATTCAAAAAACATGCAAAGGTGAAGTCCCCTGTGCCAATTTTACGAATCCAGCGTACATGCACAGGGTGCCGGGAGGAAGGGGTGGGGGGCACTCATTTATCTGAAACAGACCAAGAGGCACCAACTGACCACAAGCATGAGACAAACCAACATTAAGATGTGGCCATCAAATGAACTACAATGGTATTAAACTGTACTATCTGAGACTTTTTAAAGCAAAGGGGACCCAGTTCTATTCTGCAGAAGTTAGACTAGGAAAACCACAGTCAAAGTAGGGTATTAAGACCACTAGAATGGTGAAAATCTTGTTATGAACAGAAAGATCAAAGGGCTTGATGAAGCCTGGGAGAAAAGAGACTTGTTGGGATAAAATAACAATTTGCCTATCTGAAAAGGACCGTCACAATAAACAGGAGGACCTTCTCTGTTGATCTGATGAAACAGGTTTGACTAAAGATACAAAGAAGTTTACTAATAACGAGATGCCTTCTGAGCTATGAACTGCCACTCTGTCAGGGGAGATATTCAAGCAGAGGCCTTCTGACAACCTGGCCCAGATACTTTAGTATCTACCCAATGAGGTATGAAATTTAGTTGACTTTCTGTATTACCATTCATTCACCTTCTTTTGCATACAATGACATTATTTTCTTAACCCCAAACCAAGACCTGTGGTCCTAAGAAGACTGTGTTTCAAAGACAGTCCTGCAGATATAGTGCCATTGGCTACCAAAATAGTGAGTTTCTAGGAGATATCAATGATTGAAACAATGGGGAAAATACCTGAAATGAGGACTTTCCTGGGGAAAGGAATTTGTAGAACCACTCTAGGGCAGGCATTTTCCTCTCCTGGAGTTCAGTTCAGTTCAGTTCAGCTGCTCAGTCGTGTCCGACTCTTTGCAACCCCATGGACTGCAGCACACCAGGCTTCCCTGTCCATCACCAACTCTCGGAGCTCACTCAAACTCATGTCCATTAAGTCAGTGATGCCATCCAGCCATCTCAAGCTCTGTCACCCCCTTCTCCTCCCGCCTTCAATCTTTCCCAGCATCAGGGTGTTTTCAAATGAGTCAGTTCTTTGCATCAGGTGGCCAAAATATTGGAGTTTCAGCTTCAGCATCAGTCCTCCCAACGAATATTCAGGACTGATTTCCTTTAGGATGGACTGGTTGGATCTCCTTGCAGTCCAACGGACTCTCAAGAGTCTTCTCCAACACCACAGTTCAAAAGCATCAATTTTTCAGTGCTCAACTTTCTTTATAGTCCAACTCTCACATCCATACATCACTACTGGAAAAATTCCTAGAGTACTCATTTTTCAATCAGATAGGCAGAAACTCTTGGTTAGCATTCACTTGTTTTTTTTCTTAGTACAGCAAGTTTTCTTGAACTCTTCTTCCAAAAACTGAGAACAAAAATATAAGTAACTACTTCAGTTTATTTGTATTTAGAAAATCAAGAAGCTCTCAGAAAAGTTTCTTGGAATACAGTAAAAGTCCAAGCCCTCCTATAGAAGCTATGCCACTGTTAGGGGAAACACTGACAGAAACCACTCACCCAGGCCAGGCAACATAATATTCACCAGTGTAAGTTATTTTATAGCAGGAGGTCCTGGTAAGGAACCCAGAACTAACAAGCTACCCCCAACCAGAAGAATTCGGGAAAAATCAAAAGGAGATGCCACATGTCCTACCATACTCCCAGAACCCTCCTCAATGGAATCCATCTTGGCTTAGCAAGGCGTGTACCACCAGGAAGGACCCTCAGTCAGAATGATTGGCCAGAGACAATCCAGAAACTAATCCCATCACCATAAAACCCAAGACTGTGAGCCACGTGGCAGAGCAGTTCTCCTGGGTTCCCTTACCCTCCTGCTGTCTGCCCAGGCTCCCTTTCCCAATAAAGTCTCTTGCTTTGTCAGCACATATGTCTCCTCAGACAATTCATTTCCGAGTGTTAGACAAGAGCATGCTCTCAGACCCTGGAAGGGGTACTCCTTCCTGCAATACCAACCCTTCCCTCATGGCATCACTTCTGCCTTTGTGCTCTATTCTGTGCAACTAATCAAAGTTGCAAACTATCCTGGTTCCTCCAGCCTGGACCAAAGAGCCTCCCAACCAACTCTCCACCTTGGGATTCTTGCTCCAGACATAGGGGGGGCAAAAGAACTCCCACCCCAACCCTTGGCCAAATCTGGACTCTCTATCTTGGAATTACAGTGCTATCTTTTAATACCAGATAGCATTCACTGAGCTGGTATCAGCCGTTTCCTATTAGACACAATGTTCTTTTCAATAGTCTACTTTGTTTCACACTGACAGTCATTTTTCACCCTGCATGGCAGAATTTCAAAGCCAAGAATCCTGTATTACACAGTAAACAAACAAAATTAGACTCAAAATTGCCTTTTTTGATTTTGATATATTAACTCTTTAGGAAAGCTTCTAAACATTTTCAATTACATCAAAAACAGGCTGGCAACATTTTCCAACTTTAAAAAAAAACAGGCTTAGTTAAAGGTTTGTTTTCTATCCCACAGATACTGTATATTATATATTTGCAACTATTTCTGTTTTAGGACAGATTGATTAATAGCATCAGCTCTAAAATCCCAGCATGTCCACAGAGGGTAAAAAGTATTTCCATCTGTGATCTTTATTAACCAAGGCAGATATATCTATTTTGCTGTGTTTGCTTCTTCCTTCAGCAGCAGCCTCAGATACCTGCACCTCTCTCGGCTTCACTGTTGCCATTAAATGCTGATCGTTGGTCAGGTGCACACTCTAGTGATAGAAGGCAAATAGTGGGTTAAATAAGCCCAGGGCAAAGAAGTCTTGATATGCCCAAGACCTGGCCTCCCTCCTGTACTTGACATCTACCTTGACTGGGCAGGAAAACTGGCATTGAACTAACAATGAAAACATCCTAAAAAAACAAAACAGGAAATACAGTATAGCTGACAGGGATAAATAAAAGAAAACGTATACTGGGCAATTATGTGTTTAATAAATTAGATGACAACAATAGCTGAAGTGCTTAAATTATGTCTGTTACTTAAAGAAGTGGAAATCATAGGAAGAATGCTACCAAGACAACTGAAATGTTTACACATTCTTCCTAAATGTATTCTTTAAGAAAAGAGCTTAAGACTGCTCCTGCTACAATTGTCAAAGTTTTTTTGTAGCCTTTAGAGGACTATCTTGGTGGTGGTGGTTTAGTTGCTAAGTCATGTCCGACTCTTGCGACCCCATGGACTATAGCCCTCCAGGCTCCTCTGTCCATAGGATTCTCCAGGCAAGAATACTGGAGTGGGTTGCCATTTCCATCTCCAGGGGATCTTCCCAACCCAGGAATCAAACCCAGGTCTCCTGCATCACAGGCAGACTCTTTACCAACTGAGCTACAAGGGAAGCCTCAGAGGACTATCTTATCTACTAGTTAAAATTTGCAAGTTATAAGGATTTATTGAATCCCCAGTGTGCAGAGTGTGTGACATGCAAGAATACAAAAGAATTAGAATACAGAAGATCTGCTGATAAAGGGGGCCTACATTACAGGGTAGAAACCAGACAAAAAAATTGCAAAATACATAAGAATACTCTGAAATGTGAAAATGAATATAATCTGTTATGTAATTATTTAGGGCCTTATGTGACCCATAAAGCCTTGGAATTTCACCTCCCTTACTGGCTCAGGCGGTAAAGAATCCATCTGCAATGCAGGAGTCCACCTGCAGGAGAACTGGGTTTGATTCCTGGGTCAGGAAGATCCCCTGGAGAAGGAAATGGCAACCCACTCCAGTATTCTTACCTGGAAAATCCCATGGACACAGGAGCCTGGTGGGCTACAGTCCACGGGGGTCACAAGAGTCAGACACAACTTAGTGACTAAACCACACCACTGAAATGAAACAGAACTTGAAAGCTTTCAGCACTTGAAGGAGTTTCTCCCAGAGGATGTAGAGGCTATACAAGTAATCACTGCTCTGTCCTGTGATTTTTCTCACACACACACACACACAAACACACACACACACGAGTTTTCTTGGCATTCCTTAATGCAAATGAGACATACTAAGATTTTCAAAAAGACTTATTTCACTTTGTGTAAGATTCTTGAAAAGTAGTCAAGTTTATGGAGTCTAGCACAACAGCTACCCAAACCCCTTGACCCCAACAAATATTCACATTATTACTCCCCAAAGGAGCTCAACATGAGGCTGGGGCCTCATGGACGCAATTAAAGACAATTTTTAGGGCCTGTCCCAATAGTCTCCCAAATTTGAGATGCCTCTCATCTCCAGCAAAAACTGCACTTTAATTCTTTATAACAAGATAGGGAGGAAATTTCAGGAGGCCAGAAGATTGAGACTCACATGCTCTTCACTTCCAATCAAATGATACACCAAATAATATCTCAGTATTATTCATACTACTTCCTGAATTCTACTTAAAAGTGAAAGAATTTTAATTATCCAAGGCTGGTTTCTTTAGGGGCTGAATTGGAGGAAGGTTTCCCAGAAAGTAGACAGAGTCCTAAAAAAGGTTTTGAATTGTCTATGGACAAAACTTAAAAACTCACAGTGACATCCTTTACATCTTCATTTTGCCTTGCATGGAACAAGAAAGAACAATTTCTTCCCAGTCTCTCTCTACAGACGTACCAACTAAAATGTACTAGCAAGCAGGTGTTCTCAATTAACAGGCTTTAAGCAGGTATTTCTTAAGCTTTGTGCAAATGTTTCTCTTTTTCTTCCTTATTCTAAATATACAGCAGCCTGTATACCAGAAAAGGGTATGGGGGTTTCGTTCTTTAATTAAGAACACTGATCATCATCTATTAGTCTATTTAACACCAAGAAAAGAAGCCATGCCAAGGGCCCAGGCTCCACCTGGGCACCTTCCTACCTGTCTTTCTGAACAGGCCCATCTGCACAGCTCACTCACATTTGGCTTTGCCGAGATGACTGATGAAATACCTAACGGGACACTGTCACCCTTTACTGAGACCCTCTATCATCGACATTCATGGTCTGGTAACTAATAACAAATCTCCTGACGAAGCCATATGAGAAGTGACTCCCCCTTTACTATTATAGAAGGGGCATACTACTCGGTCAGGAACTCTACACAGTAAGAGTATATGAGAGACAGTAGCCAAAATGCAGTGTCTATTTCAGTAGTGAAATTAACTAAGAAGAATTTCTTAAAGGTGGTAAGATCTCCCTGTAGACTTGATCATTCTCCAGTTAACCAAATGTATTTATTTTATAAGTCTCCTATAAATTGTAACCCTGGTAATTTACATGAATCAATTAATGCCTATGTCTAGTAATCATCCAAAAGAAAAATTAAATATATTGAAATATATGTAAGTTAATTTTTTGCTTCACTTATCACAACATGAATCCTTTCTCGCATATGTTCAGTCTTATCAATCTACAGCTGCTATTGCATGATTCTGTGCTCATGACTTTTAAAAAAGGAGGAAAGTTAATTTTAAGACACCCAAATTAAGCATTTTTGGTAGGAAAATACTATGTCGATTCAAAAGAGATTGCTATGCTAATGTAACAAAAGATCTAAAGCGTTCCTTACACTGACAGAAGTAATCCCGCATTCAGCTTGGCCCCCAAACGATGGGGTACCCAAAAGGAAATGGAATTGCAGCAAAATGAGACCCTATGAGGATTAATAATTTTATAATTTAATATTTACATGATTATAACTAAAACATTAACTCCAGGTATAAAGACATATAACTGGTTAGTACAAGTTTAAATACTTACAGTTATCAAGACAGTGGTCATTGGCAAGCGAAACAAGAGGAGAGGCCCATGCTATGCCTGATCCTGCTGAGCAATTTTCAGACCTCAGCTCATTCTGGCAGCTATGAGCAAAGAATATACAGAAACCAGAATTATAATTACATGACTTTACATTGTATCAATTATCCTGCTTCCATTGAAAATAGTAAAAGGCTGAGTAAAATTGGTTTCAACAATGACTTTTATTATATTACCAAACAAGAGGTTCACAGATACAGTAGCTCCAGGGGTGAGTTCACTGGGTAACTCAACAACGTCAAGTAGGAACCAGGCCTTTCTATCTGTCTCCTCTGCCAGTAAAAGCATGCTGGCTTGTCCGTCTGGTCCTCCTCTAAGTCCTAAGACAGTTTCTGCAATTCCAGGCACTATATAAAGATGGCAACATTAAGAGGCAGAAATATTTCCTTCTATGCATAAATTTTATCCAGAAGCACCCTCCTTCCCAAAGACTCCTCTCAACTCTCATTGGTCAAAACTATGTCACAAACTCATGTCTAAATCATCTACTGGAAGGGTAATAATGAGAATTAGAATGTCTGGTTTCGACTACTCAAGATTTACCTCCCTGTAAGGTTGAGGGTTACTCCAACTTCCCCTAATGCCTAATATCTGAGGAAAAAATAGGATTCTAACAGCAAGAAATCATGTTCTTCCAAGGAGATGTATTTTAGGTTAGTGGAGTAGGCAGCCTAAAGTATCTGCTACATACATCTAATAAGAATAGAAATAGACCTTAACTCACTACACATGGCTCAATGCATAAAGCTGACATGAATGGTTTAACTGACAGTATCATAGGTCTAAGATTAGCCATTGTTGCTGCAGAGGTATATCTTCATAGAAACTTGCAAAGACATGAATCTCTCTTTAAAAGGCAGTAATTATAATTGAAGAACAAATCATGGCTAAATCCATATTATCTATATGAACCCAGAAAAGATATTTCCTCTTTTATTGAAAAATCAAGGATTCCCTTTACGGGAAATTTCTCTTCCAATGAGTTTCCTGTAATAGTTTCACATTCCAGATGTGCATTTGTAATAAGCTTGTGTTGGTTAGCTGGGCTCAATTTATCTAATAAGCCACTGAAGTGGACAATTCTTGATGTAAATTAGGAATTGTGGCTGCATTAAAAAGTAATTTATTATATAAAGTACTATCTGAATATACTCAGACATACATCATTTAATTTTTTCCTTGCCATTCATTTATTACATGGCCATCTCACACATGGAAAAAATAGCTATGATACTTGTTAAATATGCTCTTTTCTAAAATATTCTATCAATTCTAATGAGAAATAACAGTGATGAATATTTTTAATGCCATATCAAATATATTTACGTGATGTCAGGAGCGACAATGTGGCACAACCATAAAGCAATCCACTGTGAAGGAAGAAACATGAATTCTAACAGCATTTCTTCAGTACTCACTATGTACCAGGCACTGTGCTAAGCATTTAACTCACATTCATTTATTTAATCTTCATAATATCCCAACAAACTATGTACCATGGCTATCCCTTTTTCAGGTGTGGAAAATGAGGCACAGAGAGATGACCTAGCTGGCACAAGGTCACAAAACTAATAAGTGGCAGGGGCAGGCTGCAGAACTTCAGAGGCAAAACACTTATCCATAGTTCAATATGGTCTCTCTAGTCCTAGAACTGCCCCTGGTTGCTTAACTTTGTTGGAACCACTGTTTCCTAGTGAGTTAAATAAAGAGTTGAGTGGAGATCTTTAAGAAAATTTCTAGCTCTAACACTTAAAATATCATGAAAATTGTAACCTTACAGAATCATCCTCTGTCAAACTCTTTATATTATAGTTGCATTTATCACAAAACCAAACACCCATGTCTGGATACTTACTTTCTAGTAACAGTTGGAAGATAATATAGAGGAAGAAATAACTAAAAAGCCAATCATGGTATATAAGTCACAGGAAAAATACATCTCCTTGGAGAAATACAGTTGCAGCTTATCAGACCTAAACTCATGAATTTCCTCAGACGCTGGGTGTGAGACATAGCTAGAGGAAAGGTTACATAACTGGGTTTTCTACAGTATGGCCTCTAAATTACTTAAAAGCTTCCAAAGCATGTACAACATTTTGTGACATTAGGCAGTGGAAAACTTTTCACCCTTCAGAGCAATAATCCCCCTTCTGTCTGGACCTCCTAGCTTTCACTTTCAAAGGAATTAGAATTGAATTATTTTAAAACATCTCAACAAACATAATTACAAGTACTTGTAAGATTCCTCAAAATAACCTCTTTGGAGTATCCAGACAGAGACACAGAGTAGAGCTATACATTTGCCAAAGAATTGATATTAAATTATTTCTCCAAGCACTGTGAACTACGCACTAGAGTGACCATTCAGCTTATCTGAAGAGCAAAATTTTAAATCTAAATGATTAAGGTCTCAAATTTTATTTCAATAATACAACCAGGATTGGACAGCATCTTCTTTCAGGGTGTGAAGTACATGCTGTACTTTTTCACAGTGTGAAAAAGTAAATGTGTAAATGTGGTCTAAGTTCTGGAAAACTGACAGGGGCATTTTCTTAAAATCTACAGAACTCCTGTTGCTCCCTGACAGGATAAACAGAGAAAAGGAGTGCAAAGGATAGAAAATTTCAAAACGCCCATATTTTTTAAAAGTTAATTGAATAATTTCAGCAAATTTTTGTAAGGATCAGTTCTCCTTGTTTAGACACAGTTTTCTTGGATACTCAGTAATATCTCAATTATCCCCAGTAGGTAAAGGATATAACAATATATAGAATACATAAATAGTTTTTGTATCCTACTATGTGTGTTTGTAGGTATTTTGTTATATAGGCTATTTTGCTTTCCTACTGCATTTTTTATGTAAAATAATAAGTTAATTTGTTATTCCTGAACAACAACAGAAATTTACTCTGAGAAAGCCCAAAGCGTTGTGAATGCCAATGTCAAGTTGTGAAAAATAAATCTGCTACAGTATGCAAGAACTAATCCAAAACAACTTTCTTAAAAAGATAGTTTTAGCATGTTTACATTATATAATGTAAAATGTATACCAAATAAAAGTGCTGGGCATTTCTATTCCCATATACTTGCATTTCTACTGTCCTACATTTATGGAACAGATGAATTAAGAAGAGCTTTATAAGAATTTTCAGCAAGAAATAAAAGTTAGGTAGCTGGATAACTGCACATAAAGCCGCTATTGACAAGAACCTTCTGCCTGTCATTTAAATGTTTCTCATATTAGAAAAGCATGATGTTCTTTTGAGGTCGTTTCTCCCTTTAGTCCTCCAGGCCAGATTCTACGGACTATGGGGAGAAATGAGAGGAATTACTACTTGGTTTTGCCTGAGCTATTAACTTTATAGTAAAATAAAATAAGGTAAAATATTGCAAAACAATGTAATTAAAGCTAACATAGACACTAAGCAACAAAAGAGTCAAACAAGTATGAATTGAAATAATGAAACTCATTCTGTAACTGTGAGACCTTCAGATCCAAGGGAAGTGGGACCATCAGTGAAGTGCATGGGCAGAGGAATCCCAGCACCTAATTTCCAAGCCTGGTCAGCCTCTTCCAAACTCTGACAAGTTATTTAACTGCTCTAGATCATGTTTCTTCATAAGTGAAATGGGAATACCCACTTCAAAGGGTTATGGTAAGAAATAATCAGATTGAAAGCAATTGTCAAAGTGTCTGCACCTAGCCAACTCTCTCTACGTGCTGTTACTCTTATTAACCCAGGAGTAAGGATTATTCAACTGAGGGACACTATCTGGACAGGATAGCCTGATAGCCTGATAGTCTCTCATTTCTCATACTGATATAATTTAAGTTATTCCTTTCATGAATTATGTTTTGAAAACTTAATTCCAAAAGTAATACACATATATTTTATAAATAAAAAATACTAAAGAATAGGTTAAAAGTAAAAATCCTATACCCATCTCTAATACCAACTGTGATTATCTTACTTTATTGTCTTATAATCCTTTGGATTATAAATAACCACATCGTTTTTTTTAAACATGTAAAAGCATAGACATATATATAATACATCAAACCAAGAATAGTTATTACCTTTAAAATAAGATAATCACAGTTGGTATTGGGAGCCTGGTGGGCTGCCGTCTATGGGGTCGCATAGAGTCGGATATGACTGAAGCAACTTAGCAGCAGCAGCAGCAAAGTAGAAATTGAATCATGTTATAAAAATTACTCTATTATTTGCTCTTTCACTTAACAACATGTCCAGGATATCCTTCAGTATATGTTACTATATGAAGATTTATGCTGTTGACATAAGTTTAATATTAAATTTTAAATAAGGAGAAAAATAAAGAGGCAGCATTCTTTCATCATGTTTGACTTTGAAGAGCAATGGCAGCTTTGTGATTACATTGATTTTTAAGTCCTTTACCATTTAGAGATCTCTACTGAAATATTTGGGCTTCCCTGATAGCCCAGTTGGTAAAGAATTCACCTGCAATGCAGGAGACTCTGGTTTGATCCCTGGGTTGGGAAGATCCCCTGGAGAAGGGAAAGGCTACCCACTCCAGTATTCTAGCCTGGAGAATTCCATGGACCCATGGGGTCACAGAGTCAGACACAACTGAGGGACTTTCACTAAAATGTTTACCAATAGATTATATCATACCTAAGACTGGCTTCAAAATAATTGGAAAAGGGATACAGAGAAGGAAAATGAGGGGACAAAAATAATACAATATTAGCCATGAATTAATAATTAAGCTGGTTTGTGAGTATATGAGTGTTTTTATCTTTCAGGGCATGTGGGATCTTAGTTTACTGACCAAGGATCAAACCTGCATCTCCTGAATTGCAAGGTGGATTTTCACCCAACGGGATCACAAAGGAAGTCCTCATATGAGTCTTAATTAGACTACTCTCTTCTCTGTATTTTTAAATATTTTTGACATTTTCCATATTAAAAAATTAACATTTTTTGATCCTTAAAATTTAGCTGCTAAATTCCAAATGGCTATGAATTTAACTTACAGTATTTAATTTCTGATTAGGTAATTTAATCAACAAAACTAATGGTTCCCAACACCCACCCCTAAGCAGCACAAACTTAGCTTCCTCATAGTCTGAATGTTGCTATAAAAATCCAAATACAATAACCAGCCCAGAGAAGCAATATTCACTAATGTTATGGGAGTATTTATCAACAAGTGTAAATTATAAACTATTATAATTATTGCTTTTTAGAGTTAATGACAGACGAAGTGTTTTTCCCTTATATTGAAACTGAAGCAGCTGGATGAAAATAGAAAAACAGTTCTTTAGTCTATGTATGGCAAGAAAAAGAAAAAATCAAGAAGATAATGTTGTGTGCTCTACTCACCCAGATAAAAAGACACAATCTTTTTATCTTTCTGGTGTACTGACCAAAGCTCTCCCTGCTGAAGCCAAGAGGAGACCTTGTATGTCACTGGAGTAGAATACTTTTTGAATCTTTGGTTTGTATTTTCCTCTATATACACCTCAATAGTTTCAAGAAGGCAGAAAACCCCTTAATATCTTAAAGTCCACAGAACCCAAGCTGTATGGATTCTACAGTTCTTCCTGACTCTTGGCAACGTCTACACTCACTGAAGAAGTACATCCATGAGGCCTGAAGCCAGATGGGATAGCCAGAGTACCTTCTAAGGCAGCAAAAGGTAAAAGGAAAAGTTTTCTCAGTATTGGAAAGAGGTCAGAAGGATTCAGAAGATCTAGTGAGACACAGAGCATGGCAAGACAAGAGGGTGTCTGTGTGGTGCACCCAGAGAGATTAAATGCTTGGCCCCCCCAGTCCTTTCAAAGATTCCTAACACCAAGCATGGACTACAAACAGTGGTAAAACAGTCTAGTGGACCTAGCTAGCTGGACAATGGCATCTCCAGTGAGGTCCAATGATCAACTACAAGAGCTATGATCTTCACTATGATTTGGCACCATTTAAGACCCTCAACACTCAGAAAATGAAGATCCTGGCATCTGGGCCCATCACTTCATGGGAAATAGATGGAGAAACAGTGGAAACAGTATAAGAATTTATTTTGGGGGGCTCCAAAATCACTGCAGATGGTGACTGCAGCCATGAAATTAAGACGCTTACTCCTTGGAAGGAAAGTTATGACCAACCTAGATAGCATATTCAAAAGCAGAGACATTACTTTGCCAACAAAGGTCCGTCTAGTCAAGGCTATGGTTTTTCCAGTGGTCATGTATGGATGCAAGAGTTGGACTGTGAAGAAAGCTGAGCGCTGAAGAATTGATGCTTTTGAACTATGGTGTTGGAGAAGACTCTTGACAGTCGCTTGGACTGCAAGGAGATCCAACCAGTCCATTCTAAAGATCAGCCCTGGATGTTCTTTGGAAGGAATGATGCTAAAGCTGAAGCTCCAGTACTTTAGCCACCTCATGCGAAGAGTTGACTCATTGGAAAAGACTCTGATGCTGGGAGGGATTGGGGGCAAGAGGAAAAAAGGATGACAGAGGATGAGATGGCTGGATGGCATCACCAACTCGACAGATGTGAGTTTGAGTGAACTCCAGGAGGTGGTGATGGACGGGGAGGCCTGGCATGCTGCGATTCATGGGGTCACAAAGAGTCGGACATGACTGAGTGACCGAACTGAAATGAACTGAACTGAAGATCCTGAACCGGAGTCACCTGCATTGCAGGCAGACTCTTTACCAACTGAGCTATCAGGGAAGCCTGATTGGGGAAGATCCCCTGGAGAAGGGATAGGCTACACTTTCCAGTATTCTTGGGCTATCATTGTGGTTCAGCTGGCAAAGAATCCAACTGCAATGTGGGAGACCTGGGTTCAATCCCTGGGTTGGGAAGATCCCAACTTTACAGTCCATGGAGTCACAAAGAGTCGGACATAACTGAGCAACTTTCACTTACTCAAGAACCTGAATTTTTGCACAGTGTTTAGGACAGAAGAGTACTACATAAATATTTAGATTTAATTCCTGCCATCCCAGAAGTATGATGAGGTTTTACTTAGATCTGGATTTAAGTGACTTCAAATAAAATAAATATGTGCAATAGTTTTTGCACATCTGTGAATTCTGTTTAATTCACACAGATGACTCCATTTAAAAAGCAATCATGCCAATAAAACTGGCTATGAAAGCAACCCGCATTCATGCTATAATGATAATCATCTTTCACATCTGCACAGCTTTGTACATTTGGTAAGGTGTTTTCATGTGTTATCTCATTTGATCCTCACAGGGTTAAGAGGGTTCAGCAGCTCTTAAACTGTTGAGAGTAGATGGTGCAGGAGCAAATGACTTATTGGAAGAGAGGATTTTCTCCCAGGTATCTGGTCATTATTTATTTCCTTTGCTCAGCTGCATTCTCTCTCTCAGAATAAGAGGAAAATTTTATTCAACTCTTCCTTTAAAAACATCTGTGCAAAGTTGTCATTTCTTGGATGAATTTCACAGAACCCAATGAGGATGATTTCTTAAGAGGTTGCAATTCAGGCTGCCACCCAATGGTGGTAGTAAGTCATGGCCAAACCTTCTCATGATACAGAAAAACAGAACAAACCCAACACTCACAGGCACAGCGGCCAAAGGAAAAAAAGATTATAACATTTTGCAATGCCTTCTTACTATCAGAAACAGGTATCTTTCTAAAGAAAAAAGAGATTATAACACTTTGAAATGCCTTCTTACTATCAGAAACAGGTATCTTTCTTAAAGTTAAAACTATTCAACAGACATAAAGTTTATTTAGAGAGTATTTTTCTATTTCAAACTTTCAAAGCCAAAGGATTTCACAGAAGTTGCCTGTGAGGAATGGGAATTAGGGGAACAAAGCAAGTAAGGTTTTCATTTCTCTACTTAGTGCATTTGTATATTTTTCTACTGGCTACAATGAAATGTATTACTTTTATAACACACTATAATTTGAAAACTACATAGTTTTTAATCAAAGGAATCTAATATCTAATTCAATTTCCTCTTTATCACAAAACATCATTGCTGGTTCTCTTTTCAGGAACTGAAAAAAGAATACCTTCATTTCTTTAATAGTTCACTTCTGTCACGAAAAACTCTGCCCTGGCTTGTCCATGTCCTCTAGGCCAGGAATTTCCAACTGTGGCAAGAACACCAGAGAAGGACTCAGAACAGCACCAGAATGAAAATTTCACTCTCCATCAACCTACACCATCTGGTGAGTGGACAAGGCTGAATGCGTTTGCCATCACTTTTTCAAGCACACTCAGAGCAAACAGGTAGTAATCATCGAGGAAAGCGGGTGGGAGGCGGCAGTGGGGATTGTTTCTTTTGTAAAGTTGTAACAGGATATATTTCTCCAAAAGGCAAAAATGCATTTTAATGTCTGTAAAACTTTACAAATAGTAAATAAAATAACAATAGCTACAAACATAACTTTCCTTTTAAGAAAAACAATGGGCTTTTTATTTTTGCGATGTGGGACTCATATTCTTAAGAGTGACAGAGGGATATAAAATATTGAAAGCCACTAATTTGGCTTGGTTCAAAGTCCCAGCAGCCTCCTTTTCAACTACTGGTTTTGACTTCTATAATTTTTTTCATGAGTAAGAATGGCATTGAAACATGTATACTATCATATATGAAACGAATCACCAGTCCAGGTTCGATGCATGATACTGGATGCTTGGGGCTGGTGCACTGGGACGACCCAGAGGGATGGTACGGAGAGGGGGCGGAAGGGAGGTTCAGGATGGGGAACACGTGTATACCTGTGGTGGATTCATGTTGATGTATGGGAAAACCCATACAATATCGTAAAGTAATCAACCTCCAATTAAAATAAATAAATTTATATATTAAAAAAAAGAACTTGTCATAGGTAAAGAGAAAATTATTTAGTCTCTCCAGCCCTCCCTTTCAGAGAAGGCAATGGCATCTCCCTCCAGCACTCTTGCCTGGAAAATCCCATGGACGGAGGAGCCTGGTGGGCCGAAGTCCATGGGGTCACTAAGAGTCGGACACGACTGAGCGACTTCACTTTCACTTTTCACTTTCATGCATTGGAGAAGGAAATGGCAACCCACTCCAGTGTTCTTGCCTGGAGAATCCCAGGGACAGGGGAGCCTCATGGGCTGTCGTCTATGGGGTCGCACAGAGTCGGACATGACTGAAGCGACTTAGCAGCAACAGCAGCAGCAGCCCTCTGTTTAACTTTTCTTTTGTTCTTCCTTATTATTAGTAAACACACAATTTCCCCATGAAGAAAATAAACATCCATCTTAACTCTGTCTTGACTTCCACCACCATAACATGTTCCCCCAACAATTCATTTCCACATTCTTTTTCCCTCTGTGAAACCCCTCCATCAAATAAATGTCTTCCAGGTTTAGACATGGTAGCTTCATATGCATAAATTTGATCATAGTTTTAAATATTTTGTCTTCTCAATCCCCATAGCAACTGGCTTCTTTAGAAACTTCCACAGAAAGTCCAAAGATATCATTATCTTTTAACTGAATGGAATATTTTGAATAGAATTAGTTCAGGAAAATAAGGTGGTTTGATTACCACATCCCTGGCCTTTCATTTCTCTTTTTTTTTTCTTTTGTAAAATAAAAATTTAAATGTCAATTTCACTAGATAGAAATGGTTAGGTGTTCTGGGGCTTATCAGTTAGTTATTAAAGAATGTGTGTAATTTTCAAAGATGCTATCTCACCCATTTTAAAGAACAGTTTTTCACTTACTGATTTGAGTAAGTATTGAGTATACCAAGAATTGTTTGAAGCTGTGAAAGATTCAGGCAACTATAAAGCTCAGAACTCCCCTCCAGTACCTGCAATCATTCAGAAAACTAAGATCATGGCATCTGGTCCCATCACTTCATGGGAAATAGATGGGGAAAACAGTGGCTGATTTTATTTTTCTGGGCTCCAAAATCACTGCAGATGGTGATTGCAGCCATGAAATTAAAAGACCCTTACTCCTTGGAAGAAAAGTTATGACCAACCCAGACAGCATATTAAAGCAGAGACATTGCTTTGCCAACAAAGGTCTATCTAGTCAAGGCTCTGGTTTTTCCAGTGGTCATGTATGGATGTGAGAGTTGGACTATACAGAAAGCTGAGTGCCGAAGAATTGATGCTTTTGAACTGTGGTGTTGGAAAAGACTCTTGAGAGTCCCTTGGACTGCAAGGAGATCCAACCAGTCCATCCTAAAGGAGATCAGTCCTGGGTATTCATTGGAAGG
This sequence comes from Redunca redunca, assembly GCA_006410935.1. NCBI lineage: Eukaryota > Metazoa > Chordata > Mammalia > Artiodactyla > Bovidae > Redunca > Redunca redunca. The sequence goes on along the minus strand of SJYQ01003541.1, from coordinate 168,970 downwards.
ACTGATGTTGAAGCTGAAACTCCAATACTTTGGCCACCTCATGCGAAGAGCTGACTCATTTGAAAAGACCCTGGTGCTGGGAAAGACTGAAGGCGGGAAAAGGGGACGACAGAGGATGAGATGGCTGGATGGCATCACCGACTCGATGGATGTGAGTTTGAGTGAACTCTGGGAGTTGGTGATGGACAGGGAGGCCTGGTGTGCTGCGGTTCATGAGGTCACAAAAAGTTGGACACAACTGAGCGACTGAACTGAACTGAACTGAACCTGCAATCATGTTAGGTGACAATAAAAAGCAGTGTGTAATTAAACACTGAAACTGTAAAACAGCCCTATCAGCAATGAAGAAAAAAAAAAAAGAAAGTCATCATTTTTGGTTGATTTGGTTGATGTAAGAGGAAGATGAAATTTGAATTGGATTTTGAGAGATAGGCAGGATTTGAAAAGTTGAAAAAAGTGAAAACATTATTCTGGGCATCATTCCAGAAATAGAAGGCAGTATGAATATTTACATGGAAGGTGAATATGAAATGTTTGGAGGCACAGCAAGTAGATTAGTCTGGCTAGAGGAAATGAAGTTGAGGCATACAGTTCAGTTCAGTTCAGTCACTCAGTCATGTCAGATACAAGACAGGGCCAAAAAAGTAAGAGATAAGGTTAGAGGGCAGGTGTAGAAAGCCTTGTAATCAGTCTGGATTTTATATAACAGATGATAGGATAAACTAGTTAAAACAGGAAATTGAAAGAAATTAGGAAGATTATCTTTTTTTCTTTTTCTGGCTGCACTGAATCTTGACTGCATGCAGGTTTTCTCTAGTTGAGTCATGCAGGGGCTTTATGCCTGGGACAGGTGAGATCTTACTTCCCAGATGAGTGATTGAATACACATCCCTCACATTGGAAGGCAGATTCTTAACCCCTGGACCATCAGGGAGTTCCCAGGAAGAGTAATCTAAAAGAACATTTGAGATTACTTAAGGGCTAGACTTTCTCCTTTTTTTTCTTCCTCCATTTCCCTACTCCACTTTCAGTTAAAATTCAGTCTCTAAATACTTTTTGTTGAATTATAATTAAAATATATAAATAAACTATTAGTTTTAAGTGTACAACATGATGATTCAGTATTTTTATTCATTATGAAATAACCAAAATAAAACCGGTTACCATCTATTACCATATAAAGTTGTTACAATATTATTGACAATATTCCCTATATGTACATTACATCTGCATGGCTTATGAACATAGGGATGCAAATGAACATAGGGATACAAATATCTTTTTGAATCTGTATTTTCTCCAGATAAATGCCTACTAGTGGAATTGCTGGATCATACAGCAGTTCTATTTTTAGTTTTTTTGAGGACTCTCAACAGTTTTCCACAGTGGCTGAACCAAGTTACATTCCCACCAACAGTGCACAAGGGTTCCCTTTTCTCCACATCCTCACCACCACTTGTTTCTTGTCTTTTTGAAAACAGCCAGTCTGACAAGTATGAGGTATCCCATTGTGGTTTTGATTTGCACCCCTGCATAGGGCATCCGGTCCCATCACTTCATGGGAAATAGATGGGAACAGTGGAAACAGTGTCAGACTTTATTTGGGGGGGCTCCAAAATCACTGCAGATGGTGACTGCAGCCATGAAATTAAAAGACGCTTACTCCTTGGAAGAAAAGTTATGACCAACCTAGACAGCATATTCAAAAGCAGAGACATTACTTTGCCGACTAAGGTCCATCTAGTCATGGCTATGATTTTTCCAGTAGTCATGTATGGATGTGAGAGTTGGACTGTGAAGAACGCTGAGCGCCGAAGAATTGATGCTTTTGAACAATGGCACCCCACTCTGGTATTCTTGCCTGGAAAACCCCATGGGCAAAGGAGCCTGGTAGGCTGCAGTCCGTGGGGTCACAAAGAGTCAGACACGACTGAGCGACTTCACTTTCACTTTTCACTTTCATACATTGGAGAAGGAAATGGCAACCCACTCCAATGTTCTTGCCTGGAGAATCCCAGGGACGGGAGAGCCTGGTAGGCTACCATCTATGGGGTCGCACAGAGTGGGACACGACTAAAGTGACTTAGTAGTAGTAGTAGTAGTAGTTGAAGACTCTTGAGAGTCCCTTGGACTGCAAGGAGATCCAACCAGTCCATTCTGAAGAAGATCAGCCCTCGGATTTCTTTGGAAGGAATGATGCTAAGAAACTCCAGTACTTTGGCCACCTCATATGAAGAGTTGACTCACTGGAAAAGACTTTGATGCTGGGAGGGATTGGGGGCAAGAGGAGAAGAGGACGACAATCTGAGTGAACTCTAGGAGTTGGTGATGGACAGGGAGGCCTGGTGTGCTGCAATTCATGGGTCGCAAAGAGTCAGACACGACTGAGCGACTGAACTGAACTGAACTGATAGTGACGTTGAGCACCTTTTCATGTTTTCTGACCATATATTTGTCTTCTTTGGAAAAATGTCTACTCAGGTCTTCTGATTTTTTTAATGGAGTTGTTTGGGTATTTGATACTGTGGTGTATGAGTTATTTATTTATTTTGGACATTGACTGCTTGTCAGATGTATCATTTGCAACTATCTTCTTCCATTCCATGATTATCTTTTTGATCTGTCGGTGATTTCCTTCACTGTGCAAGTTTTTAACTTTGATATAGTCCCATTTGTTTATTTTTGCTTCTGTTTCCCTTGCCTGAGAGGACTGCTAAGACTGGTGTCAAAAAGTTACTGCCTAGTTTCCCTCTAGGAGCTTAACAGTTTCAGGCCTTGCTTTTAAGACTTTATTCCATTTTGAGTTTATTTTATATATGGTGTAAGAAGTGATCCAGTTTCATTCTTTCTCATGTAGCTGCCCTATTTTCCCAACACCATTTATTGGAGACTATCTTTCCCCCATTATATACTTTAGGATCCTTTGTCATAGATCAATTGACCATAAGAGCATGGGTTTATTTCTGTACTATTCTATCCTATCTTTCTATGTATACGCTTTTGTGCCAGTACCATAATTTTGATTACTAGAACTTTGTAGCATGCTATAGTTTCAAGTCTAAGAGTGTGATACTTGCAGCTTTTTCTTTTTCAAAATTGCTTTGGTTATTTGGGGCCATCTGTGGTTCAATACAAATGTTACCATTGTGTTCTAGTTCTGTGAAAAAAGCTATGCAAATTTTGAAAGGAACTGCATTGAATCTGTAGATTGCTTTGCGTAGTATAGACATTTTAAGGATATTGATTCTTCCAGTCCATGAGCATCATATCTCATTAATTTGTGTTATTTTCAAATTATTTTGTCTTTGTCTTATAGTTTTCAAAAGTACAGATCTTTCAATTCTTTGGTCTAATTTATTCCTAGGTAATTTTCTTCTTGATGCAATTGTAAATGGGACTATTTGCTGCATTTCTTTCTCATAGTTTATTAGCATATAAAAATGCAGCAAGTTTCTGTATATTAATTTTGTATCCTACAACTCTGCTGAATTCATCTATTACTTCTAATAGTTTTTGGTGGTCAGTCAAAGTGGCTTCCCTGGCATCTCAGAAAGTAAAGAATCTGCCTGCAGTACAGGAGACCAGGGTTCAATCCCTGGCTTGGGAAGATTCTTGCCCGGAGAATTCTATAGACAGAGGAGCCTGGCGGGCTATAGTCTATGAGTCACAAAGAGTCAGACACAACTGAGCAACTGTCACTTTTTTTACTTTCAGAGTGCTCTTAAGATGAACACAATTTTATTATGCAATTCTGAAACGATCCCATTGTCCTGGTAAAACAGTTTAATAGCTTCACAGGAACTTTCAAAATTCTACTGACTTAACACATGGCCTTTGAGATCTGGCCCTAGCTTGCCTCTCCACACCTGTCACTTACACAATTGCCATCATTGAAAAAAATTTCCATCAGAATTAAATATCTCCTTCATTCCTCCTGCCCCTTTCCCTTCACTTAATTTATCTTGAGGTCTCAGCTTAGGTTTCACTTTCCCAAGGAAGACTCTCCAAGCTCCTCAAATCTAGATTAGGTTTCCTGCAATAAGTCTTATCTCAATGACAGCATTTAAGATCTATATCCTTGTCTACGACATACCATTAAGAAGAGGTAGTTTCCCTACCACTTACCAAAGGGCCAAGAACATAAGACATATTTAAAAATATTTGTTGAAAAATGAAAAAGGCATACAGCAGAAAAAATAGGAGTCTATGATTGTTACTCATATAAAAGTAGTAAGATTTGGCAGCAAGAGGGAAAACATTTTGTGAGAAATAATAGATCTGATGTTGTGTGTCAGTTTCCCAATTGATGATCTTTATTTGTCCTCCATGGCTGTGTCAAGGGAACTCTCTTCCTTCCTGCCTCCAATAGATACTTAACCTTGGCTTTGCTGTTTGGGCTATTACAATGATTGTCTTCTCTTTGGGTTATACACCCAATTTCTCTTTAAAAAATTACCGTCCCCCACTGTGTATAGTCCTAAAGGGACTATAAATTGGGTCTTGCCCTCTCTTACCTAAGACTCAATGAGATTCTCTCCTTCACTATGAAAATGTGAAAATCCACAGCAATCATCTGATGCTCTTTATTCCTGCAGTGACACTAATTCCCGCTTCCTAGATACCTGCACTGCCCTGGTTTTCATCCTTTTAACTTGCCCTTTTCTCCAGCCTTGTTATAAACTACTAGAAATGTCCTTCCAATAAATCCCCATTTTATTTAATAAGCCATGATCAATTTCTGGTACTTGCAAAAAACAAAAGAACAAAAGCTAACAGAAAGAAATAAAAAGAAAGAAGGAGAGTGAGAGGGAGAGAAAGAGAGAGCATAAAAGAGAAAAGAAAAAAGAAATACAATAGTAAAAGAAATTATATATACAATCTTAAATTTTCTAGCAGACTCACTAAAAAAAAGAAACTGATGAAATTAACTTTAATGCTAGGTTTTATTTAGACCAATACATCCAAACTCTTATTTCAGCATTTAATCAATACAAAAAATATTTTACTCTTGTTCCTTCCAAGTCTTTGAAATGTAGTATATATCTTACACTTATAGCACATATCTTACACTTATAGCACATTTCAACATAGACAGGCTAAAGTGAAATACAGTCCTGCCAAAATAATAAAATGTGTAAAACAGGAAAATATTTTACACTGCTATAGTTTTTAAATTTAAACAAATATTCCATTATGCAGTCACATTAGCCACATTTCAAGTGCTGAGTAGCAACATATTAATCATAGGTTTACTGTACTGGGCTGCATAGCCTTAGAAATGATCTGCTCCAAAAGTGAAGAGATTCAGGGAACCTTTTCTTAATGGGTCTAGTAACTGGAAGTAATTGGAGGTTTTCACTTGTCCAACAAATTCCATTATGAAAGGATTCAGAATTGTGTGAAAACCTATGAAAATATCTCTTCCCCCCAAATGATGTTTCTTTGGCTGTGTAACTAAAACAGGTTAACACATTATTGAGTGTGAAACCTATCCTCTGTATTCTACAGTTCAATAGCAGAGAGAGATCAAGGAGTTATCTTCCCTGTCTATGAGTTTAATTCAAAGTTAAAATTACATTATTACTCTTAAACCACTTTTCATTCATTACAGTTTGATAGGTAGAGGCTTTGAGGATTTGTTTTAATTGTAAGTATTTTCTATGTCAAATAAAAATGCATAATTTTGAAGGTTGAGGAATTTGACCATTATCCCTCAGACAACAATATTCACTGTAAACTGTGGAGTAGGAGAGTGACCATGATGAAGCCAATGTTTCAGGAAAAGGAATCAGAATCCAGTGTACAAGCAGATTGGTAACAACAGAGGTCCAGAGGGGAAGTATAGAGCTTCTAGCTTCCTTAGCTGGTGTGCATATGCTCTTATTTCTTCAGGAATTGTTTCCCTCTTAAATCTGACAAGACATGTGCCTATCTTTCAAGACAGTGTTCATAGTCAGCTATATCCTGGATGCCTGGATGCAGATGGCAGAATGGATCATGTCTTCACCTTGGCTCTCACAGAGCCTCTTTCAAAATCCTGAACAGAAGTCAAATTCATAGAGGCAGAAAGTAGTATAGTTTGCTGGGAGAGGGAACGAGTTTTTGTTCAATGAGTAGCATTTCAGTTCTGCAAGATAAGTTTTCTGTGGATGTATGGGAATTATGGTAGCACAAAACTAAATGACTAGAAGGCTTTTCCTCAAGCTAACTCCTCCCCCTTTCAGATCTCAAATGTCACACATTTAAGCGAACTTCCTTTTCCAGGCCAGAACTGTTTAGATGCCTTTTCTATATCCTTTCATGAGTCCCATATTTTTCACGTAGGCTCTTATTATAATTGTAATCGAGAACTAATTTGGTGTCATAAAAAAATAGTATAACCAGGTGGCTTAAGCCACAAAACTTTATTTTCTCACAGTTCTGAAGGCTCAAAGTTTGAGATGAAGGTTTGGTTTCTCCTGAGACCTCTTCTGGGCTTCCCTGGTGGCTCAGAGGTTAAAGCATCTGCCTGGAATGCGGGAGACATGGGTTCGATCCCTAGGCTGGGAAGATCCCCTGGTAGAAGGAAATGGCAACCCACTCCAGTACTCTTGCCTGGAGAATCCCATGGAGGGAGGACCCTGGTAGGCTACAGTCCATGTGGTCACAAAGAGTTGGACATGACTGAGCGACTTCACGTTTTAAATGGCTACCTTCTTGCTGTGTCTTTCCTCTGTACATGCGCAATCCTGGTATCTTCCGGTGTATTCAAATTTCTTCTTATCAGGACACCAGTCAGACTGGATTGCCACCAACCCTAAGGGCCTCATTTTAATTTAATCACCTCCTTAAAAGTCCTGTTTCCAAACACAGCCACCTTCTTTTAACCTTTTATTTTATATTGGAGTAGAGCCAATTAATAATATTGGCATAGTTTCAGGTGAACAGTGAAGGGACTCAATTATACATATACATATATCCATTCTCCTCCAAACTCCCCTCCCAACCAGGCTGCCACATAACACTGAGCAGAGTTGCATGTGCTGTACAGTAGCTCTTTGCTGGTTACCCATTCTAAATGCAGCAGTGTGTACATGTCATCCCAAGCTCCCTATCCCTTCCTCTTATCCTTCCCCCTGGCAACCATAAGTTCGTTCTCTAAGTCATACAGCCACATTCTGAAACAAAATTCTGATGAAATTTGGAGGGACACAATTCCGCCCATAACATGTGATTACCTCTACTGTTCCCACTTGGTAAACTCTATAACTCATCTTGTTCTCATTACAGGACTTTCACAGTTGCTATTCCCTCCCTTTGTTACACTCTACCTCCAATCTTTCATACAATTTTTTTTTCAACTTCCAAGCATAGGCACTATCATCTGACAAGAGCAATCCCAGATCAGCTTATCTAATGTCACCCTAAAAGTCCCTCTAACACATCATCCTTTTCTTTCTGCCATGGCTCTCACCAGATAGTCAGCTCCAACAAAGACAGGTTATGTGATTTTATGCATCAGTGTAGTTCAGAGATGAACCCAGTGTCTCACACACAGACACGAATGAGTCAGTTTCTATACCCACTTACCATATTAAAATGACTTTTTTTCCTCCTCTAAGAAAACTTGCTAGGGAATGACTATGTTTTATTCAAGTGTCCGCTCTGTAATCGATCTTAGCTCTAACACTTACTAGCTGTGTAAACTCCGGTAAGGCCCTTAATCTCTGGGCCTCAGGTTCCCAAACGACATGAGGACCACAGTACCTTCTTCAGAGTTTTTAGGAGGATCAACTAAAGTAATACACACTCTCAGGGGAAAAAATAAAATATAAATTAAATTTAAAATAAAATTTAAAAAAAAAATAAGACATGCGGTACCTAGCACAAGAATTCATTATATAGTGCACGCTATCAGCAGAAGAGCTATCAGGATGGGTGTTTTCCAAAGTGTGGCAGCTATGAATGGCGAGCAAACTGTGTTTAGGTGGTAATGCGCAGCATTAAAATTATCATCTTGGCAAAGTTATTTTAACTCTTCTTATGAAAATAAAGTCATGGTCTCGTGCTTATGTCTTGGACATACACTTCTCCCTATTCTTCCTATTTAACTGGCCTATTTAACTTTAGGTTTAAAGAGGCACACTCCAGCCAACAGGTGGATTTGACACTGTAAAAGCCATTCGGCAGCCAGACTGCCTCCCTCACCCCCACCTCCCTCACCTTGGCTTTGGGCTGGTTCTGGAACCTCCCTGTACCTCAGTTTATTCAACTGCAACAAAAGGGTAATAACGGCCCCATGGGGTTATCAGGAAAATGAACTTATTACACGCATGGAGTGCCACAGGAAACCCGCTAGCCACGTTAGAAACACTTCAAAGAAACGGTCCAGGGGGAACGGTTGGTGTGGCCACTGTCTCAAAGGTCTCACCAAAGCAACTGGGTCGGCGACGCGCCGCAAGACGGGGTCCGTAAGGCGGGTGGCACGAGGCCGGTGCGCAGCCCTGAGGGGACCAATCGAAGCCCTCAGGGAAGGCCGACGGCGCCCAGGACTACGGCCTCCTGAGGCAGCGGCCGCTTTGGGTTCTCCCTCTCTCTCGGCGTCAAGTCGCTCTCACTCCTGCTCTGACAGCCGTGTTTACCCTGGGCTTCTTCACGAAGAAAGCACCTCCCGAGGCAAATGCTCTCTGAGGCGACAAGCAAAAAGCGCGGGCCAACTCGAAGCGCGTAAAACAGGGGCGGGGCCGACGTGGCAGGAGGACGCACGATACGTATGACGGCGCAGACGCACACGCAGAATCGCGCATGCGCGGTGGGTCCAGTTGCAGACCGCGGCGCCCGGTGCGAGTCAGTATGGCGGCCGAACGCAAAACTAAGTTGTCCAAGAACTTGCTGCGCATGAAGGTGCGGGGACGCGAGGGAGGCGGGTCGGGCGTTGGGGATACCCAGTCTTTCCGACCTGGCTGGAGCCGAGGCGGCGGGCGTACAGGGCTTTAGAGAAGCCCCGGAGGACCTACAGCTCTCGGGTTCATTCATTCACTGGAGCAGCGCCTGCTCTGCTTTAGGCACGGGGAACTGGATTATAAATTTCGGCGGATTCTGTCTTAAAATCGGCGGTCGGATAGGAGAGACAGACGCGTAAGCAGGCACTTAAAATATAGTGTACTCAGTCCAGTGGTGCTAGGAGCGCCGGAAACCCCTGGAACTTACTTGGGCTTCTGCGGGAAGTGGCATCAAGTAGACACTGAAGGGTAGGTGGGAGGGTGGGGGACAGAGCGGCACAGACTGGGAGAGAAGCGAGTTCAGAAGTTGGTGAGGCAACCCCCACCCCAAATCCGTAATTTCAGAGAGCTAAAGGTCATTCAGTCTGTCTGGAAGCCAAGTAGCAAGAAATGGCCTGGAAAAGGAGCCAATAATCACAGCATGCAAGGAAGGAATTTTAGGCCAGATTATGAAATTCTTTTCTTTCTCTTGTGAGCATTGGGAAGCGATTGAGCACCGGGGCGAGTATCAGGAGCTGTGCTTAAGTTTTCACCGTTACTTTCACTGTCCTGTGGAGAATACATTGCTGACAGAAAGACCCGACAAAACTGCAGTCATAACGACCAGCGAGCACTGATGATCTGGGTGAGGGCTTTCAGTGGTGGTGGGAACAGAGAGAATTTTAACAGTTGAGGTGAAAGTGAAGTTATGTCACCAACTTCAAGCATTGAATTTCAGGTGAGGTGTGCAGACACGGGTAGATAAAATGAATACAGGAATTAATACAAGAGAAACATATAAGCCTTAAAACTTAAGTAATGGTATTAGCGAACATTTGTAGCTCTATGTGCTAGACACTGAGTGATTTGCATATTATAAGGCGGGAAAGCCACATAATAACCGATTGAAGTGGGTATGATTATTACCCCTTTCTTACAGCTACAGCACCTGAAATAAGAAGTAGGTAACTTGTCCAAAGTTACACAGTTTATAAATAAGTGTAGACAGGGCTTAAACTCAGGCAGTCTGGCTCTGAAGCCCCTGCTCTTAATTATCAGTACAATTCTGTACTGCTTGTCACTGAACACCACCATCTTGATGCAAACTGATAGATGTCTTGTTTACAGAATAATGGAATTTGCAGTGAAGGGAAGCAGGGCATAAATAATGTTTTGAAACATTGGAGAGTAAATGGCATGTGCAAGACGTGAGTGGAGTTGAGCTGGAGTACAACCTGGGATGGATAGGGCGAGTGAGGGTGGAGGGTGAGTAGTAGTGTAATTAATCATTTCTGAAGTACTTCTTTGATATGTATTAGCAAAATTTGGATCTTCAGTAAACAGAGGGGGTTCTTTGCTTATGGTTTGTAATCATGTAAATTTCAGGGAAGTATATTGGCAAAGTAGGCATTGGGAAGATTTTAGCAGTTGTTTTAGTCTTGGAATAAGTCAAATGACGGTATGCTGGCTGCTTAGGGCTCAGACCAACAATCTGACTCTATAATTGGGAAGGAAGAAGTTAACTTTAGTTATCTACCCCTGCTTGGGCAGTTGGGGAACACGCAACTGGACACTTGAAGCAAAGGAGAAAGAAACAATTACCCAGCTTCTCTAGCAAATTTGGCCATTGCCGACAAAAAGCCTTCTGGCAGAACAGCAGAAGACAGAGAGTATACAGATAAAGTGGGGTATCCTATGAGAAGCAAGGGAGCAGCTGCTTTAGGTCTCCTTATCTAGTGTAGCTGTTCAGCCAGGGCTAAATATACAGCAAGAATGAGAGGGTTGAGGATTTAGTACTGACTTGTTTATTTTCTAGTGTACTGGAAGTCCTCTTGTCTTGGTCAGATAACATGTTTGGTCACCCCACCCCCGACCCTTGAGATGGGATTCCCAGAGAAATGAGGTTATTGGGGGAAATAGTTGCTGACTCTGATCTTGTTACGTTTTGACAGTTCATGCAAAGGGGACTGGACTCGGAAACCAAGAAACAACTAGAAGAGGAAGAAAAGAAAATCATTAGTGAAGAGCACTGGTACTTGGATTTGCCTGAGCTGAAAGAGAAAGAGTAGGTTTTTTATGATACGTTGGAGGTTCACATCCCTGTAAATGTGATTCATCATTCCAGTGACATAAAACCCATGAACTGATATCTATTCAGTTTAAGTTAGCCCTGCAAATATTTTTTTTAATCATTAAGTCTATAAGACTTCTACTTGCATTTATGTTTTTATTGACGCTTGCCATCACTTATAACATTGTTCTTTTTTTACATTCCTTATTTAGAATAAAGAAATCTAAGCCATATGTCTCTGGTGATAGCTGGGGATATCTTTTAAGAATATCTGCAATGTGCTGTCTATTATATTAAGTTCTGAAGATTATATGTGTACTTCAGGTCTCTCCAGTTTTGTTTCAGTAACAGAGTTCTCCATAGATTGAACTTTGTAAAGTCAAGAGTGTTTTGTTTATTTTCTTTTTAATTTTTACTATTAATACCAGGCATCTTAGCTAACATGTATTGAGTCTTTAGTGTATATACTAGGACCTGGGCAAAGCACTTTATGTCTCTTAATTATTTAATCCTCACAGCAAACTTGAGAGCTGGCTACCATCATTCCACCCATTTTATGGTTGAGGAAACGGAGGCTTAATGAGGGTAAATTGCTTAGGGTCACCAGATAGTTACTGCTGAAACAGGATAGCACACTAGATCATTTCTCTTCCACCTCTAAGCTTGGTTGATGCATGATAAATTCATATCATCAGTTAACTTTTCTAAATGTTTCTGAAAGCTGTTTATCATTTCTCCTTGATTCTTTTCTTACCTTGATATCCTCTGTGGTATGGTAGTTTTGCTTAAGTTTTATGAAATGACTAAAGATGCTGCTTATTGTCTTCAGACACACTTCTATTTTCCCTTTCCATATCTTATAATTTATTTTTTTCTTTCTAACACAGTTGTTGTCCATTGTTTACTTGGCTGATCTTCTCTAGGTCTTTCTTGGGAGGTTAGACGTCCTTCTCTAAAGATAGAAAGTACATCCCACCAGGAGGGACAGACGGAAAGTACTTTGTTTTTTTTCTGCTTACTTCTCAACTGCTTTTCTCTTGCTTCTCAGAGGAGGCAAGATGTCAGTGAGGAAGAAGATGATGCTGTAGGTGGTACGGATTTGGGAGCAGGGATTGGTAGGAAAGGGACTGTTACTGGTAAGGAGGTATAATTTAATTTTATGCCTTGGCTAAACTTGCTCAAGAGTATTCCAGATGTTTTTTTTTTACTTATTTTTAATGAAAAGCAAGACCATTTGTATCTTGTTTTCAGTATTCTTTCCCCCCACTTCCCAACATAGCATATTAGTCCCAGGATAATGACCTTTTAGATTCCTTTCCTAGGGAGGTATGTGACATAGTCTGTTCAAGTTCTATAACAAAATACCACAGACTGCATAGCTTATAAACACCATAAATGTATTTCTCACAGCTCTGGAAGCTGGAAGACCAAGATCAGGATATCAGCCCTGTCGTGCTTTGATGGTGGTCCTCTTCCTGGCTCAGAGCCAGCACCTTCTTGCTGTATGCTCACCTGGTAGAGGTGGCTGAGGATCTCTGTGGGGTCTTTCCTAAGGCCCTGATCCCATCCATGACGGTCCCACACTCATGACTTAAGCACCTTCCCAAGGTCTCACCTCCTAATATCCTCATCTTTGGGGGTTAGGATTTCAATATATGAATCTGTGGGGGGACACGAACTTTCAGATCATAGCGGTAAATATTAATAATAACCTTTTGCCATCATTCAGTGTCATATTTATGTTTAGAAATGAAGATCAGTTTGGGACATCAGCTGGAAGAGAAGAAGCTGTCCAGTTGGGTAATTTGAGGAGCGTATAACAAGAGACCACCAAAGTGTGGGCAGGGGTAGGGAAGCAGCTGTGGACAGTGCGGCACCTCGGTGGCTTGTGTAGTAGAAATAGTTTCCCCCAGGCCTGGAGGGTCAAGGTGGGGAGTGGCTGCTGAATCTGAAGATGGGCTGTGTGGAGGGAGCATGTCGCAAGAGTCGCCATCTTTATCTGAGGGCAGAGCCAGCCCAGGTAAGCCTGTGGAAGGAAGCCGTTCCATATGTTACCTTCAGAGCAGCTTCCCAAGGCACTGATGGTGGGGGCTATGGGGGTTGAGAAGTAGACCGGGAGACGTGTCGCTGAGGTGTGTGTGCTTTGACACCCCAGAAAGTGGGATGGATTGGCTAATTTAGTGCATGGGCTCTGGAGACCGGCAGACCTGGGTTTGATGCCCACCTCTGCCACTTGTTTACTTGCGATCTTAGACAGGTTATTGACTTGTCTCTTGTCATTGGTATATTGGGTGTGATAATACGAGAAGTAAATGAGACAGTACATGTGAAGCAGTGGCCCCAGTGCTAGCCATGAAGCACAAAGTGTTAGCGGTATATGCGTTTCCTTATATTTGAGTGTTAGGAAATTCAACCTCTCTTTCTGCTCATTTGTGTCTGTGTTCCAAAGGGTTACCGATCTCCCTGAAACTGGAGATTTCATTGTGTATATGCTCTGGGAGTCTAGAGGTTGCCATTCAGCTATATTGGAGTATAACTCAGTGATGACCATTAGGACTATTCAGTGTGCATGCCTCCCCTAGCCAGTGACCAGGCTGTGTATGTGGATTAAGACCTGCTTGCTTTGCCTCAGCTTGAAACAACTGCAGAGCTTCCTAACTCTGGAGCTCCCTGTAGGGGCTGAGGTCTTGGTGTAGCCGCACTGCAAATCAGCTTCTCCCTCAGCCCAGTCTTGCAGCCCTCACTTCCATAGAGGGGTGTCTCCCAGCCAGCACTCCCCAGTGAAACCTCTGTGCAGAACTCTATCTCCGAGTCTGTTACCAGGGAACCTGATGCTTAGTATAGAAGTGGAAGTTACCAGATCAGAGATTTGCTCTGTTGCCGTGTTGTTTTTCTCCAGAGGATGTGCTGTGGTTTAGAGACTGTGAGTATAGCCAGTTTAATGACTCGCCGGCCACAGGATGATGTTTAAAAAGTATTTTTGGCTACTGTGCTTATGTATTGTGGCCTGGTGAACTTCAAGAACTGTGAGGTCTGAGATTGACCCTACTTGCAAACTGACCAGTCAGCCTGCTACAGTTTCGGGGATACTGATGGAAGGCAGGAGAGTTCTGAGTCAGAGACAGAGGACTTTATTACTCACCGCACAGCAAGCAGCTTGAGCGTCACATTGGCATCATTTCCTCTTATCCCAGGGAGGATGACGTGGTACCCGCAGTAGGTTAACATCAGAACAGAGAAGTCCTGAGCTTAGGAGCCCCGAGTCTTTGATACTGAACTGCAAACAGACTTGCCTTTGGCCCCAGGGGAGGCAGTATCCTTATTTTGAGCCTTAAAGCAAGTCTGTGTATTGCTCCAGCAGGAGAAGGGAGACAGTCGCTCAGCCATTCAAAGCTTTTCACTGTGCCTGTAATCCTTGAAAAGAACGAAAGGACTTCTAGTGCCTCACTCACAGGTGTGTGGAAATGAAGGAGACCCACAGAGACTTGTTCCCCAGCAGTGAGTTTTTGCCTGTTTTGCGGTGCTCATTATTTGTGGCCCTAGGCAGGGGTGTCTATTTTTTCCTGAGCAGTAGTTTCTCATCTGCAGTAATCGATGAAATTGATAATTTCTTGGATGTGTTTTAGCTCTAAAGTTACAGATTCTGATTAATGAAATCAAGAAAATTAAAATACAGAATGTTTTCAGTTATATTTTGGAATATTTCCCTTATTTGCTAGCTCCATGAGTGTCCCTCATCATTGAAACTATGCTTATAGATAACAAACCACCTTTTCATACTAATGTTATTGAGTCAATAGAAACGCATGAGAAAGCCCTCTGAGGGGCCAGTGGTCCTTCTGTGAATCCTTTGCTGGCATTTGGGTCCATCTTTTGACTTAAGTGAATGCTTAAATGCATATGTATGGTGCTTTCCTGAGGGAGGTGATTTACTTGAGACGTTCGTGATGTTTTATCACCCGCACTCGACAAGAAACAAGATTGGCCAGTTGAAGGAGAATCTCAAGTTTATGAGAAATACTGAACAAAAAGTTCAGGAGAACATGTGCTGCAGTCGGGTGTGCTCACTTGGGATGGGGGTTATGCACTGGTGACTCATGGGAGAATCCTTCAGACACTGGAACATCCCCACCTGCGTCCTGTTTTCCGGATGCCCTCTGTGGTGTCCAGCGTTGAGCCCTCCAGTAGCAGCGCCACTTTTACTTGGATGATTCTGGTGTGGGGTCAGCCGCCTAGCCACTCTTATTTCTGCTCGTCTTCCAGTCCCTCTCATCCGGCTCTCCCAGTGTCTGTAAGATGCCCTGTATCCTTAGAGTAAATTACTTCCCCGCTTAAGTCATCCAACATCAGTCGTCGTTATTTATAGCTGAGAGCGCCAACTTAGACACTCACTTAAAGCTACCTAGGACACTGATTTCTGCAAATTTAATAAAAAAAACTTGCCGGGGGGAGAGCATAAACATCAAGGAAACTTCACTTTACATTTGGAAAATTCAGGTGCCCTCTGTTCTTGCCTCACAATGCTTTTGTTGACCAAAGCAATCCGTTTTCATCTCTAACCTTAGGTTAGAAAGCTTAGTGTATTTTTCCTTGATTCCACTGAGAACCATAAGATGTATTTTTCATTTGAAATCTTGACTTTTATTTGCTGTGCTTTGCTACAAGTAGACATGCTGTTAATACAGGTTTATTTTCTCATTTAGGAGTTTCATTATAGAAGAGCAGAGTTTCTTGTTGTGTGAAGATCTTCTCTATGGAAGAATGTCATTCAGAGGATTTAATCCGGAGGTTGAGGTATTAAATATAATTGCTTCAGATTTAAAATTTTTCCCATTGAATTCTTTCTGCTAATGATTGGGTTTAGGTTTTTTCCCAACAGATACCATTTCTCCTCATTATATAGAAAATAACAAGTCTTGAAATATGGCCATAGCTATTTTTAAAAATTGCAGGCATTGCAGTCTAGTTTTATGTTAGAATTGAGTAGATGATTTAATTTAGCAGTATACAGTCCCTGACAGTGCCACTGTAAGTATTAGAATTTTAGCTCAGGTCTTTTACAGGAATGTCAGGATTTTATTCATTTGATGCCATTATGAAAAATTATTTTCTGGCATCTATAAATCTATCTTTTCTAATGGAAAAAGTGTTACTTAAAAATTGAATAATTTGACTTTTTAATGGACGGCTTNNNGCTTTTAATCCAAGCTTGTATATAGATTTTTAAGTGATTCCTTAGAAAGTTTGTCTTCAAAGGAAGTATTCACCTTATAACTGAGCTGTTTATTTTAATCTTCCTGCCTCGGGTTTATAGAGAAGCACAGATTTGTCCATTTAACAAATAATTATTAGAACTCTGGCTCAGATATTGAAAGCTCTCCTGTCAGTAGTTAGCCAACCAAATGGAGGTTTGTGATAAAAGCTTTCCTTTGGTAACTATCTCATGAAGCTGTGGTTTCTTAGCCCCGGGACTGTTGACACTGGGGCTAGAATTTCTTTGGTGGTGGGGACTTTCCTGTGCACTGTGGGATGTTGAGCAATACCCCTGACTTCTGCCCCCTACCCACTAGACACACACATACATACTCCAGTTGTGACAACCTGAACTGTGTCCAGACATTGTAGACGTTGCCAGGGGCCCCTCGGTGAGCAGAATCATCCCTGGTTGAAAACTGGTTCTCTAAGGACGCCTGGAGCAACCACAGTTAGCCAAACTAAACACCAGTGTTTATTTATAAAGCCTGCAGCTTTATTTTCCTTTGTCTCCTTTTTTTGAGTGGGTGTGCTAATTAAGGTGGTAAAGCGACTTTATACAAAATCAACACTAGAAGTGCTTCATTTTAGTATATCTCCTGTTCTGGCCTGCTGAAAACTTTAGGAAGAGAATGAGAGGTAAAAGATAAAAAAAGATAGAAAAGATGATGAGCGAATGATGCCCAGAGACCAGGGTTATTGGGTGGGCAGGGACTCCAAAGTGATGCAGTGGGGAATATTGTTGATCTGACCCTCCAGATTTGGTGTGGGGCGCTATTAAAAAGTGACTTTAATTACCAGCGCTCTATAACACTGAAAGTATTCTCTCTGGGAAAAGGTTCTGAACTGTTTGGCATGCAGGTCTGAGCTGTCATAAACTGTGAGAAAAGTTCAGTGTACCTGGTTATAAAACGAATGTTACCAACTTGGGAACACTTACTTTATTACAAGCAGGATGTACTTAGGATACATTTCATAGTATCTGTGTGTTTCTAGGGATGCCTGCCATGGGGTTCATTCAATAAAATATTTACTGTGTACCTGTGGCGCATCAGCCCTGTGGAAGCACTGGAAATGCAGCAGGGAACCAAAGTCTGTGCCCCCACAGAGCCTGTACTGAGACTGCTTCATCTTCAGTCCTTTAAACGCTGGAAAAGCGAGTCAACAGTGATTTCTGCTTTCCTTTCCTGGTCCCACCTTTCTGGTAAAGAGGATATTGTTTTTAAGTCTGTCGGTGGATACCTGTCAAGAAAACATTAATGTGAGAAAAAGAAGCCAAGGAAAGATCCATGGCATACAGACATCATGTGGACATCAGTGTGTTATCCACCCGCATGTTTAGGGGTGAGGAGGTCCCCCATCATTACACCAGTGCCAGCCTTCCAGCTCTTCCAGCACTTTGCTGCTCTCCTCCCCCAGCTACCACCCAAGCTGCGTTTAAAAATCACTCCAGACTGCAGTGTTTCTCCCATTTGGCTCAAACGTGGGAAGTTCAGAGGATGCGTGAAGTTTACCGCCTCTTTCCCCCACTCACTACACTGTGTTAGCAGTGTGCCTGCTTCAGACAGGAGTAACTAATACATTTCTGATCTAAAATACAGTTTACATTCATTAACAGGAAGTCTAATCTAGTGAGGCTTTGTCTCATTATTTTTTAATTCAGAGCTGGCTTATATCAACATATTGTGTGGTAAAGTTGGTTAAATTTTACAGAGACTCCCTTACAAGTTTTGGCTAGTCCTGTAGATTCTGTGGATTCTGTGTCTCCACCTTCAAACGTGTCTGACACTAGTTCCTTTAACAAGCTTTCTCCAGGCCTGCTAGTCACCACCGTTGTGTCTTTTTTCAGAAATTAATGCTTCAGATGAACGCCAAGAACAAAACAGAAGAAGCTGAAGAGCAAACAGTGGAGCTCGATGTGTCAGATGAAGAAATGGCTAGAAGGTAAGTGCTACCTTAGACCAGGTTTATAATCTGAGCCCAGCATTCACTGACTCACGCTCACACACTCCTGCCCAGTGGCGGGTCTGCCCTGCCTTTGAAGGGAGTAACCCCAGCAGAAGGGGGACTTCCTGCTTTTTCTAACATGACCTGGGGTGGATTCACGCCTGTCACAGGCTGGCGGCTAAGGGCCAATTTCTAGTGTTGCTTCTAATACATATTTTAAAATATGCATCTTAATTTATTAGGATAATACAAAACCAAAACAGAATTGTTCACAGAGAAACTCATGAATTTTAAATCAGATTATTTCTTTTAATCATAGTTCTGATTTTTCTTATTCTTTGTTGTATATTTGGTTTGATATTCTTGACAAGTTTTGATTCCTTTTGTATTTGAAACTAAACTTGTTCTGTTTTATCGTCTTAACAGATATGAGACCTTGGTGGGGACAATTGGGAAAAAGTTTGCCAAGAAAAGAGACCGTGCCATTTATGAAGAAGATGAAAATGGAGAGATAAAACCAATTAAAGCAAAGAAGATGTTCTTAAAGCCCCAAGATTAAAGTGGAGGCCTTAAGATATGGCTCAGGGATGAGAGCATATTTTGGAACTCAACTCTGTAGGTTCCTCTGTAGTTATTAATGTCATAATGTTTATTTGTAAAGAAATGTATACTTTTGGAAACATGCTGTTTTGGGAACAGACGTGTGATGGATGTTATACATCCTTTGCTTAATGGTGTTCATGAACAGTGGACTTTAAACCCTTGGTCTTCAAATGTACATAGATATGTGGTAGCTTCCTAAAGAATATTTTATCTCAGATTTTTTTTTTAATATAACTCCCCAGTCACTGACCTTAAATTGAACTCATGAAAACTAATACCAGTGTTAAATTGCCCTTATGTTTATAAACATGTCAAGTCAGTTCATACGTATATTTTGGAATCATGTCATGAGAATTTATATGTTAATTCATCAAGAACAAACTTGCCTCTTTGGGCTAAGTATTTTCATGCTACAGAGTCAATGTCAATGTGTAGAATTATGTTTTTTGTTGTTGTTTAAGCCTTTAATTAATTTTTAGATATTGTTCTATAATAAATACCTGTTTTCATACACTTTTTTGTTCTCTTATCAAATAAGAATTTTAGTCTAATTCAGTATTGGAACTTTTGTCCAATTGGTAATGTCCAATAGCCATTAACTTAGAATATGGTGATATATTAGATTGAAACTTTTGTGGGCCAAAAACAGCGATCAATTTTTGATAGTTCAACCCAGTAAAATTTACCACCAACCACACCACCTCTTGAAAGTGCAAGTCACTCAGTTGTATCCAACTCTTTGTGACTCCATGGACTATCCACGGAATTCTCCAGGCCAGAATACTGGAGTGGGTAGCCTTTCCCTTCTCCAAGGATCTTCCCCACCCAGGGATCGAACCAGGGACACCATGTCTTAATCTGAACCTTATTCTAGATAATAAATGAGAGGCCCATGGAATTAAATGTGTATGTGTGTCTGTCCATCTGGAGATGTTTACCTAGGACATCAGAGAAATACTGATTTCATTAATTATGTTCTATCAATTGAATGAGGTGCTTTCCTCCTCTCTCTCAGAGTCTCCTTAGATTCAGACTGCTCTGTGACCACAATTCTCTGGTGAGTTACAAAAAAAGTTGTGACTTTGAAGTTAAGTTGGCTCTGAATTCATCATGAAGGTGAGGACAGCTCTCCTTCCTGCCCTCTACATCCTGAGCCACAAGCTGGAAGTTTCTCACGGCGGTTGGCCAGCACCACAGTCCCTGAATTTATGGAACATCTCATCCACCCTCACGATACTCTGCACCATGATAGGACAGTAGAATGGTCTACTGAAGGTGCAACGCTGGCAAAAGAGAAATGGCCCTAGATGGGATACGACACTCTTATCTTACAAAATGTAACTGATGCTTTGAGTCACTGAGCACTCAGATGGGTCATCTGCTCTCCCCTCGGTCAGAACATACCGTCTGGAATCAGCGGAGGCAAAGGGAATGGCTCCTCTCACTGCTCCACCCAAACCCACATAGACATTTTGCCTCCTATCCCTCGATTTTGATCTCTGTTGTTTGGAGCTCTGGGTTTCCAAGGAAGGTTTGTTTCCACTAGGGAAGACAGCAGTGGTCCCGAGAAGACAGAAATTGAAACAATCTGATCATTTTACCACTAAACCAGTAGGCAAAAAATGTTAACTCTGCCGGCTAGTGCTTGTCATCTTGGGAACAAAGGGACATTTGTGTTGTTCCTACACAATAGGTGATGAAGGATGTCAAACCCAGAGCTTCCTCTAGGACGTGTTTTTTTAGCACTTCCATGTCCGGTGATAAGTTTTAAAGGAAAAGTACAACCTCAGAGGTGAAAAAGATTTCAGCCCTTTAGACTCTGAAGTCTTGGGTCGCTCTAGCAGGTGTCAGCCCTGAGCAGTTGAGATACTGGCTGAGGAAAGAGGAAATACGGAGTGTGTAGGGGTAACAAGGAAGTCGATTAACTTGTAACCAATTACAGAAACAAGTTACCAAGCAGTTTCACACATTTTCTTTCTTGGTGTGTGTGTGTGTTTGCTAATTTCTCCTTCCTCTTAGTATTGTGTCCATTTTTTTAAAGAGGGTTAACTTTGCTATTTAGCCTTGAGATAACAATATTCAGATGAGTCTGACCAAAGTCCAGGTATAACTGACAGGAGATAAGATGAATAGTCTGACTGTTTTCCAGAAACAGATACAATGTCCACTGAGATTTTGGAGAAGAGAGTGAGAACATCTTTTGTACAAAGGATGTTTGCAATTCATTTGGGAGAAATGGAGTTTTTCTTCTGGGAAGTTTAATCACATTTTGAAGCATGTATATATAGTGAATGTTGACTGGCCCACTCAACGGACTATAGCAGATTCTGACCTATTGTTTCTCAGATTTAAATGCTTCTATACTCAGCTTTGATGCTGGGCTAAGTGAAGAAGTGAAGTGAAAGTCGCTCAGTCGTGTCTGACTCTGCGACCCCTTGGACTACACAGTCCATGGAATTCAGGCCAGAATACTGGAGTGGGTAGCCTTTCCCTTCTCCAAGGGATTTTCCCAACCTAGGGATCGAACCCAGGTCTCCCGCACTGTAGGCAGATTCTTTACCAGCTGAGCCACAAGGGAAGCCCCAGAATACAGGAGTGGGTGGCCTATCCCTTCTCCAGGGCATCTTCCCAACCCAAGAATCAAACTGGGATCTCCTGCATTGCAGACAGACTCTTTACCAGCTGAGCTATCAGGGAAGCCCTCAGCAAATCCCATTTCTCTTTTGCCAGCTGCCTCCTTAGTAGGATCTGCCGATGAAGCCCAAAGGAGACAGCAAAGCTACCGGAGGAGGAGGGGCTCAGTTCTTTCTGTCTCTTTGCTTCCTGTTCCTTTGCCCACCTCACCCATCCCGCAATACCTCTTCACCCCAACAGAGGCTGGCGTTCCAGTCACAGCTGTCAGTAACACTTGATGCCCTCTTATGTCTATCTGGTACCCCCCACTCACAGCTCAGAGACGCTGGTTTTAACTAAGCAGCTACTTGTCAAAGGATCTTGTATTTCAGCTCTCCAGCATCCTCCAAGCTTCTAAAATTGAATGATTTCAGCCTCTTCCCTAAGAGTGGCAGCTTCCTGCATGATAACCTTGAGTATTCTCTCTGTGCCTTTTTGGCTTTTTAATACCCCATTAAAGCTCAAACTACCGCACAATTGCACTCATCTCACATGCTAGTAAAGTAATGCTCAAAATTCTCCAAGCCAGGCTTCAGCAATACGTGAACCGTGAACTCCCAGATGTTCAAGCTGGTTTTAGAAAAGGCAGAGGAACCAGAGATCAAATTGCCAACATCCGCTGGATCATGGAAAAAGCAAGAGAGTTCCAGAAAAACATCTATTTCTGCTTTATTGACTATGCCAAAGCCTTTGTGTGGATCACAATATGTGGAAAATTCTGAAAGAGATGGGAATACCAGACCACCTGACCTGCCTCTTGAGAAATCTGTATGCAGGTCAGGAAACAACAGTTAGAACTGGACATGGAACAACAGACTGGTTCCAAATAGGAAAAGGAGTGCATCAAGGCTGCATATTGTCACCCTGCTTATTTAACTTCTATGCAGAGTACATCATGAGAAACGCTGGGCTGGAAGAAGCACAACCTGGAATCAAGATTGCCAGGAGAAATATCAATAACCTCAGATATGCAGATGACACCACCCTGATGGCAGAAAGTGAAGAGGAACTAAAAAGCCTCTTGATGAAAGTGAGAGTGGAGAGTGAAAAAGTTGGCTTAAAGCTCAACATTCAGAAAATGAAGATCATGGCATCCGGTCCCATCACTTCATGGCAAAGAGATGGAGAAACAGTGGAAACAGTGTCAGACTTCATTTTGTGGGGGCTCCAAAATCACTGCAGATGGTGACTGCAGCCATGAAATTAAAAGACGCTTACTCCTTGGAAAAAAAGTTATGACCAACCTAGATAGCATATTGAAAAGCAGAGACATTACTTTGCCGACTAAGGTCCATCTAGTCAAGGCTATGGTTTTTCCAGTGGTCATGTATGGATGTGAGAGTTGGACTGTGAAGAAGGCTGAGCACCGAAGAATTGATGTTTTGGAACTGTGGTATTGGAGAAGACTCTTGAGAGTCCCTTGGACTGCAAGGAGATCCAACCAGTCCATTCTGAAGGAGATCAGCCCTGATATTTCTTTGGAAAGAATGATGCTAAACCTGAAACTCCAGTACTTTGGCCACCTCATGAGAAGAGTTGACTCATTGGAAAAGACTCTGATGCTGGGAGGGATTGGGGGCAGGAGGAGAAGGGGACGACAGAGGATGAGATGGCTGGATGGCATCACTGACTCAATGGATGTGAGTCTGAGTGAACTCTGGGAGTTGGTGGTGGACAGGGAGGCCTGGAGTGCTGCAACTCATAGGGTTGCAAAGAATCGAACACAACTGACTGAACTGAAATGAACTGAACAGTTATTTATATTGAATTTCTCCTGTTAAAAGAAGGGTGACTTATCTCCTGACTAGATTTTGACAGATACAGATAAAGCAGTAATATCTGTGAAACTGTGGGCTTGGTAGAGCTTGAAATCCTTCCCCCGCCCCGCTTCTTCCCTTCTTTATTGAGGCATAATTTGACAAATAATCAAATATATGCCTTTAAGGTATACATTTTGATACATGTATACATTGGTATATGATCACCACAGTGAACACATCCGTGGCTTCACACAGCTACATTTCCCCCCTCCCCTTTCCCCTTCCCCTCCTTCCCTCCTCTCTTTCTTGGTGGGAACACTGAAGATCTACCCTGTTAGTATATTTCAAGTACACAACAGAGGATTATTAACCCTATTCACATTGCATACATTAGCTGTCCAGAGCGAATTCATCTTGCCTAACTGAAACTACACCTGAACCAACACCTCCCAATTTCCCATCCCTCTAGCCCCTGACAACTGTCATTCCACATTCCATTTCTAGGAGTTTGGCTCTTTTAGATTCTATATATAAGTGAAATCATGCAAGTTTGGTCTTTCTATAATCTGGCTTCCTTCACCTAGCATCACACCCCTCGAGTTTATGGCTATTAAAGTAAAACATTCAACCCTTCACACTTCCTGGAAGTTATCTCATGGAAGCCGTAGTTAGCATAACACTTTTGGAAGAACACTGCCGTGCACAGTAACGCCCATCAACCTGGTTGCTGAGTTGTTCATGTTCACCTCCTTAGTTGCCAAGCGAATTAATGTCCTGTAAGGCAGGGACTATATCTTTTTTCATTTGCCTCTGCACCTAGCAAGGAATATGGCTCATAAGTTGTCTGTGATAAATGTTTCTTAAATGAATGGATGAATGAATGATAGTTGGATGATTTGGGAACCAGTTGGTCTACAGAGTGTATTTAAGCCACACTGCTAGGTGGCGCTAGTGGTAAAGAACCCGCCTGCCAATGCAGGTAGGTGCCAAAGACAAGGATCTGATCCCCGGGTCACAAAGGTCCCCTGAAGAAGGGCATGGCAACCCACTCCAGTATTCTTAGAGAAGCCTACGAGATGGCAGGCTACAGTTCATAGTGTCACAGAGAGTTGGACACGACTGAAGCCACTTAGCACGCACACATGCTATGGAACTAACAATCAATCAAATGAGAAAAAATAGACTTTCCTCTGAACTTGCTATATAGCAAGGGAGTCAGGCACCATCACTTGTGCTTTGGCAGAGACTCAAAGGGAGGTAGAGAGTGGGAGAGCTTTACAGTGGGGAAGAAGGGAAGGGTTGAGGATGCCTTGATTGGCAGCTGTCAAAGCCTTGAAAAGCCCGAGGCAGCCAACTAGAAGGAGTATATTGTAAGTCATTGGTTAGGGTCACATATTTTACCTTCTCTGGTGAGGGTGGTTTAGTAGCTAAGGCATATCTGACTCTTGTGACCCCATAGACTGTAGCCCACCAGGCTCCTTCATCCATGGGATTCTCTAGGCAAGAATACTGGAGTGGTTGCCATTTCCTTCTCCAGGGGATCCTCCTGACCCAGGGATTAAACCCATGTCTCCTACATTACAGGCAGATTCTTTACCACTGAGCCACCAGGGAAACCTGTTATTTTCTCTAGTTTGTCCCAAATTGGAAGTGGGGACAAAAATTAGGTAAGATAATTGTCAATTATTAATCAAGTTCTGACTATTTGGGGCTATTATGAAGTGTTTTTTTAGCTCACTGGAGATACTAACTGACTTCCTGCCAAGTCTGACATGTAGCAGGCTGGCTTCCTAAGTTGTTTATTATAGATGAAGGTTTGATTTCTTGGGCAGGTTACTGCAGGTTATGAATCAAAGTTCTGTTTTTATATGTGGCCTGCCCATTGTCCATTTGTGTATTAAGTCTCTCAATGTATAGCTTTATTTCTAATTGTACTGTAAAATGCAACCATTTTGTCATGTCTCCGAGGAAATGTGCACCCAATTTAAAAACAGAATGCCACCGATGGGATCGAGGATGTTTGTGGCTCCAGCTGTTAAAGGAGTTGTCTGTGTTGGAGGCAGACACTTCAGTTAATGCCACAAAGACAAAGCCACCAAATCAAGCAATTAAAACCTTTTACCATCCCAGATCTTGGGGACAAAAACTGAATACCACTGGCTAATGGATATAAAATTCAATTTAAAAGATATCATCATTCCACTCAGGTATACAACTATCCATTCACTAACATTCAAGTTGGTTGACAAACTTTATCAAAGTGGGCTATATTTGGAGAGGAAGAGAAGATATAGCTCTAATAGTAATTTCAAGAAAATCCCCAGAGAACTTCCACTGTTTAATATGTCTCTTATGAAGAAAAATCAGTTTCTCCACTTGCCTGCCAAAACAGTCTTTCATTTTCCCAATCCTGGCTTCAGAGAACACACAGGTACCTTATCATTTGAGTCCAAGGTGTGTTGGCAGCTTCTTAAAGAGAGTCTGTGGTCTGACCTTCCCTCTCCTATAGGCATATCCTTCCATAAGCAGTTTACTAAATTATTTGGTAGCTCTGTAAGTTCTTACAGAGCTATAAGCTTCCCACTACACAGTAAATTCTAATGTTTACGTTAGTCATTGTGAAAGTCATTAACCCATAAATGTGCCCTGTTTAGCTGTGTTTGGACAAAGAAACTATTTGCACAGAGAGGATGCTACTTTCTAAACCAGCAGCTCAATTTCATATCCTGGAGTTTCTTTCCAACATATTTAGCTTGTTTTCCATATGGCCCTATGTTTTCACTTGCCCCGGGATAAAAGACACACTGGGTTTCAGACATTCGTTGTAAAGTAGGAGTCCCTGGATGCACCCTACAAAGTCACAGTGTTCTCCTCAAGGCGTATTTTAATCTGGATGGTATCCCTTGCTAAAATTCCTCTTTCGTCAGTACTGTCTGGATGGGAGAAAACCCTGTCAGCCCAGGAGTATCAGGGGTAACCGTATGTTGTTGCAAAATTGCAACAGGATCAAGCAAGACCATCCAGGTAATGCAGATAGCAATCTGACAAATACTGACAGGGTGACTCCCCGTGACTTCTCTCTCTTGTCTACCATTCACCTAGGTTCTCACACCCACTTCCCCTGCTCCGACCTCTGCTCTGATCATTGTCCCAGTGTCCCTTTACCACATAAGACACCCCTGTTGAATAGAGCCTATCCTTGAACCTGACATTTTGCTGCTCTCGCCTCAGCTTCTCATTTGACCTCATTGGAATGGCAATGGCTCAAAAATGGAGAAGAACAATAAGCATACTTTTCAAGGCATGGACCGATTCTGGCGTCCATGGTAACGAACACCTGAACTAAGGCAGTAGTACGAAGCTCAAACCCGCACTGAATCATCAGAGACCCTGCAGGTGTTTCACCAAGAAGGGTGCTGGTCACGCAGGACCCAGATGTCATCTGGAGAAAAATAAATCAAGGAGGAAACAGTTTCTCCGATACCACAGCAATAACCATGCAGAGGAGATTTGCCATTAAATGTCAGCCATGTGCCAGGGATATTTCTGAGATTATTCCACTGTTTGTCTGTTTAATAAATGTTGAGTTCTGACACTCAGCCAGGCACTGCTTTGTGGGCTGGGGACATAATCTACCATCTCCATTTTATCCAAGAGGAAGCTGAGACACAGAGATATTCACTGACTTGCCCAATGTCACACAGCTTGTAAGTGACAGAACCAGGATTTGAACCCAGGTCTACTGACCTCAAAGCCCACACTTTTCCTCTCATGTCACTCTACAGGCAAAAGCAAAAGAACAGAATTAGGAAATAGGCATAAAATAGCATAGCTTCCCAAGACCCTGCTTGTTTCCCAACAGAATCATTTAGCAGTGCAATGTGCTACCTTATTTTTTTTTAATATTTCCTTTTTTCCTGAATTTATTTTTCCAGATGTATGCATTCAGTTCAGTTCAGTGGCTCAGTCATGTCCAACTCTTTGCAACCCCATGGGCTGCGCGTGCCAGGCCTCCCTGTCCATCACCAACTCCCAGAGTTTACTCAGACTCATGTCCTTTGTGTTATTGATGCCATCCAACCAACTCATCCTCTGTCGTCCCTGTCTCCTCCCGCCTTCAGTCTTTCCCAGCATCAGGGTGTTTTCAAATGAGTCAGCTCTTCACATCAGGTGGCCAAAGTATTGGAGTTTCAGCCTCAACATAAGTCCTTCCAATGAACACTCAGGACTGATTTCCTTTAGGATGGACTGGTTGGACCTCCTTGCAGTCCAAGGGACTCTCAAGAGTCTTCTCTAACACCACAGTTCAAAAACATCAGTTCTTCAGTGCTCAGTTTTCTTTGTGGTCCAACTCTCACATCCATACATGACTACTAGGAAAACCATAACCTTGACTAGACACACCTTTGTCAGCAGAGTAATGTCTCTGCTTTTTAATATGCTGTCTAGGTTAGTCATAACTTTCCTTCCAAGGAGTAAGCGTCTTTTAATTTCATGGCTGCAGTCACCATCTGCAGTGATTTTGGAGCCAAAAAAAATAAAGTCTGACACTGTTTCTACTGTTTCTCCATCTATTTGCCATGAAGTGATGGGACTAGATGCCATGATCTTCGTTTTCTGAATGTTGAGCTTTAAGCCAACTTTTTCACTCTCCTCTTTCACTTTCATCAGGAGGCTCTTTAGTTCTTCTTCTCTTTCTGCCATCAGGGTGGTGTCATCTGCATATCTGAGGTTATAGATATTTCTCCTGGCAATCTTGATTCCAACTTGTGCTTCATCCAGCCCAGTGTTTCTCATGATGTATCTGCATAGAAGTTAAATAAGCAGGGGGACAATATACAGCCTTGACGTACTCCTTTTCCTATTTGGAACCAGTCTGTTGTTCCATGTCCAGTTCTAACTGTTGCTTCCTGACCTGCATACAGATTTCTCAAGAGGCAGGTCAGGTGGTCTGGTATTCCCATCACTAGAAGAATTTTACACAGTTTGTTGTGATCCACATAGTCAAAGGCTTTGGCATAGTCAATAAAGCAGAAATAGATGTTTTTCTAGAACTGTTTTTCGATGATCTAGCAGATGTTGGCAATTTGATCTCTGGTTCCTCTGCCTTTTCTAAAACCAGCTTGAACATCTGGAAGTTCACAGTTCACGTATTGCTGAAGCCTGGCTTGGAGAATTTTGAGCATTACTTTACTAGCATGTGAGATGAGTGCAATGGTGCAGTAGTTTTAACATTCTTTGGCATTGCCTTTCTTTGGGAGTGGAATGAAAACTGACGTTTTCCAGTCCTGTGGCCACTGCTGAGTTTTCCAAATTTGCTGGCTTATTAAGTGCAGCACTTTCACAACATCATCTTTTAGGATTTGAAATAGCTCAATGGGAATTCCATCACCTCCACTAGCTTTGTTCACAGTGATGCTTCCTAAGGCCCTCTTGACTTCACATTCCATTAAATTCACACTAAAAATCTGTTTTCAACACAAATGGTTTATTTTTTAAATAGGATATTCTCAACATCAGTAATCCTGTATTAAAAAGATTTCACGTGTGACTCTCTATGGTAATAAAAACAACTGGAAAAGCAATTATGAGTGATCACTTGGAATGTAACTGTATGTCGTCACATATTTGTTTAGGTCACATTCTATGAAATATTACCTAATTTGAAAACACGGGTTATGCCTCACTTTTAAAGTCTTTATTGAATTTGTTACAACATTGTTTCTGTTTCACGATCTGGTTTTTTGGCCTCAAGGCCTTTGGGATCTTAGCACCCTGACCAGAGATAGAACCTGCACCCCCTGCATTGGAAGGCAGAGTCTTAATCACTGGACTGCCAGGAAAGTCACCTATGCCTTACTCTTCTTTGTCTGGTTCCAAGCCAATTTCCTCAAGCAGGACTTTGTTTGTTTGTTTTTTTTTTAAAAAGTAGGTAATTAAAAGATAATAGACTTTAAAAAACTGTTTTTCTATTTACCTAACTGCACATAATGTTTGTAGTGACTCTCCTGTGAAATTTGTTTAATAAATATTGGCTCCTCAAAGATTCTGCATACTTTACTGTTTTGCAAGAGAAATCTATCTGCAGGCGTATATTCACAAACTCAAAGTCTTCAGGTGTTCAGTGCTCAAGAGTAATGGAGAATTTCCGAGTTTTCTCCAGGAGATTAGAATTATGAAAACCTTAGTTTAGGATGTACTTCTCCCTTCTGATTTAATCCTGGTGCCAGATTCTACTCTCTCTATCAAGCAGAATATGCAAGGTTCCTCCCAGAAATTAACTACGGGGCCCACTACATCTGGTAACATCTAATTGGGGACATTCCCAGGTAAAAAGTTAAAGGTGACAGATGGCTTCTTCTTGATGCCTATGATAAAACAGGTCAGTGTGGTTTTTTGTAATTTATTTATTTATTTATTGGAGGCTAATTACTTTACAATATTGTATTGGTTTTGCCATACATTGACATGAATCCACCACTAGTGTACAATGTGGTTTTAAGAAGCCAGATAGATGAGCTACAGAAGGAACTGTTTAGTTTTGTAGCGGAATTTAGCGAAAATGTGAGAGCCTGGAGTAATCTTTCTAGCCAAGCAAAAGGCCCTCAAAGTAAGAAAATGATAAGATTAAAACTGGAGAGTTTTCAATAAAATTTGGTCTTAGAATAAATATTGAAGTAAATCATCAAATTCAAGGATGCAGCTATACAATCATTTTCTGATTTGGGGATGTCAGATTTGAAGGTTTGTCTCCTATATCTTCTTTGTTATGTAAGAGAGATTCTAAGACTCTTAAGAGGAGTGGTTTGTTACGCAGCATGCGTAACAGATAACGACTGAAACATTTGCCAATCTTATGTGTATGAGGTATGGCATCTTGTTTCTCTCATCTATATTTCCTGGCTACTAGTGAGTTTAGGAAACTTCTCATTTGAAATGTGGTTGATTTACCGTGTTTTATTAGTTTCAAGTGTACAGCAAAGTGATTCACTTATATATATTTTATAGATATGTTCTTCTTTATATTCTTTTCTATTACAGGTTATCATAAGATATTGCATACAGTTCCCTGTGCCATACAGTAGATTCTTGCTGTTTATCTATTTTATATACAGTAATGTGTATCTGTTAATTCCAAACTCTTAATTTATCCTTCCCTGTACCCTTTCCCTTTTGTTAACCGCAAATTATTTTTCTGTCTGTAGGTCTGTTTATGTTGTGTAACTAAGTTCATTTGTATCCCTTTTTTTAGATTCCACCTGTAAGTGATATCATATGATATTTGTCTTTGTCTGACTGCACTTAGTATGATCATCTCTAGGTTCGTCCATGTTGCTGCACATGACATTAGTTCATTCTTTTTTATGACTGAGTAGTATTCCATTGTGTGTAGGTACCATCTTTTTTATCTATTCATCTGTTGATGGACATTTAGATTGCTCCTATGTCTTGGATATTGTAAACAGTGCTACCATACATGCATTGGGGTGCATTTATCTTTTCAAGTTAGAGGTTTTGTCTTTTCTAGATATATGCTCAGGAGTAGAATTGCGAGATCCTATGGTAACTCTATTTTTGGTTTTTTAAGGAACCTCCATACTGTTCTCCTTAGTGATTGCACCAGTTTTCATTCCCACCAACAGTTAGAAGGGTTGGGAATCCATTTTTTTTAAATCCCTGTGGGTACCCCTATACCTGTACATTGGATAACAAGGTTTGGAAGGGGGAAAAAAACATGTTTCTCTGAATTACCCAGGAGAAATCAGCTCTGTGGGATAAACTACAGTGCAGATATTTCTGGAGAGAAGTTTCAAGGGATGCAAATAATCCCAGAATGTTAGGTTGCTGGCTAGCCAGGTATTATACAGGATGCTGGTTACACAGGATGGTGGTAACACTATAGCTGATTTCAGTGATAACACTGTTCAACAGACTGGCACCTATGCCCTTAATTCTGGGAAAGTTGTCAACTGGATTTTTAGACATTGTAATCCATAGGACCAAATGTACAATTCTGAGTGACTCCTATCCTCTGTAACAATAGTGGCAGAAGCCCCAGAGCCTCCAGCAGAAATCAACGGGATGCCACTGGGTCAGAAGGCTCGCTGGTATAAAAGAAAGTGAGGCTGAAACTGGCTGTCCTCACGTTGAGGCAGAGACAGCTGGGTGGTGGCAGAAGGTTTCAACACACCCTCCAGCCCCCTGGATTGGCAGTTGGGAGCTTTCAAATCAGAAATGGTATGCTTCCAAGTGTTTATACCTGGGAGCAGAAGAGTAAAACTAAGAAATGCCTGAGGTCTCCTGGAGCTTACTTAGCCCAGATGAAGAGATTACAAAAAAACAAGAAATGCATGAAATAGATGCCAACGATTCCAAAGGTAGGAGGAAGTAATAATTATGAAGCTAAGAAAAGCTGTCTCATGAATGTGAATTATGCATGTTGGAGGTTTATGGGTTTTAATACTTTAAAGTGTTAGAATTAGTAGTACTGTCTTGTTCCAAAAATTCTAACTCATATTAAATCAACTCTGAATATAAAAAATTGACTGTAAACTCACTCTTCATTTCCTTGATGGAGAATACTTTCCTCCTTAAGAAGAAAATGAAGGTGGAGAGGAAGTCCTGAAAGCTCTTTTTTACATTGAGCCTCCCTGAGAAAGGGGCCAAGGAAGAAACTGGCTTCAAGCTGAAGGTGTTAAAAGTAGTTCTTTTCTAAGGTTGGGTCATTTTATACATCCCTTTTATTTTGACATTCTGTCTACTGGTAAAGGGATTTTTTTTTTAAGTCAGGATTGGAATATAATGTACATGTGATAAGATCCACCCATTTTAAGTCTATGGTTTGATGACTTTTGACACAAGTATTCACTTTTGACAAAACCGTCACCGCAATGAAGATGTAGACTGTTTCCATCCACCCTAGAAAATCCCTCCTGCCTCCCTGTGGTCAGTTCCTGACCTCCTATCTTAGGCAACGACTGATATGTTTCTGCCATATTATATTAGTTTTGCCTGTTCTAACATTTTATATAAAAGGAATCTTATATTATATATATATATTTTGTACCTAGGTTCTTTTGCTCATCCTAATGTTTTGGGATTTATCCATGTTGTTTGCATATTTCCTGCACTTCCAAAATAAACTGCTTGCACCTGAACCCTCATTAGGGTCTCCTTCTGGGGCAATCCAAATTAAGACAACAACTCTGAGTCAGATATTAGAACAATTGTTATTGACAAAGTAAGGATAGGTTGGCAAGCAAACAGATAAATGATAGGTAGACAGATAAATAGATGATAAATAATACGTAAAGTCAAGAAAAGAATGACTGGAAAGGAAAAGGATCACAGATATTTTTATCTGGAAAGTTTGTATTGATTTCATTCATATTTCTTATTGAATGTTTAAAAATGGCAAATTTCAATTTCTTTCAAAGATTTTTATTGTGGAATTTCAAATCTATATAAAAGTAGACAGAATAGTATCATAAATTTTCTATTTATGGAAAACTTTCCATTTTCCAGCTTCAGCTTTCTACCTATAGCCATTCTGTTACATTTGTACTTTCATCCACTATGCCACTCTATATAATTTTGAACAAAATACTAAATGTCATACCATTCCCCCTATGAAATGGCTAAAATATGAAAATATTTTAGCATATACATCTAAAAGGTAAGGTCTTTTAAAACAACTATTTTGGAAATAACTATCACACATAAAGTAACAATTTCTTAACATCATAAAATATCAAATTAGTATTAAATTTCTCAACTATCTAATAAATGCTTTTTTATAGTTTGTTTAAATCAAGATCCAAATCAGTTCTCTACATAGCCACTCATTGATATTTCTTTCAAGTCTCCTCTAATCTATACTCTCCCTACTCTATCTCACTCTGTTTCTTGCACTTCATTTATTAAATAATTGCTTGATATATTTTAATTTGCCAAGATTTGGCTAAATCTAATGGAAATTACATTTTGCTTCCTTTGAGTCATGCAATGTATAACCCTGCATTAATCCAATGCTTTAACATGATTTCTTCTTTTTTGCAGACTAATGTTGGAAAGTCTTATTTGTATTTTGGAAGGCATTCTCAAAATGTAAATGCTTTGGAGGCTGTGGAAACAGACATATGTATATGAAAGTAAAATCAGGAGTGCTTAGAAGCTGGATAAGTAAAGAGAATGAGAAAGCCAGCAATAAGTGCCAAATTACTTTTTAAATCTAGAAATCGATCATGTCACTTTCTCGGCTTAAAATGTTTCTGTGGTTCTCTATCACACTGAGAATAAATTCAAAACTCCTTACCCTGGCCCTGTGTGACTTGGAACTGCCTTTGCAACCTCACCTTACTATCTAACTCTCTTATGATGATACAATCAATCAGATGGCCTTCTTGCCACACTTCTCACCCCAGTAGGGTTTGTGCACTTGCTTTGTCCTCTGCTGGGTAATGCCTTTCCAGAATGTAAACAAGTTGCTCAAAATGGAAGACTAAACAGATGCAGACTGTGCCCCAAGTTTAAAAACACAGAGCCGAACCTAAAAACAAAAGACAGTGTTCCCATGGCCACCAGGGGAATTGAGCCCCAGTGACAAGGAGAAGTCAAAACCGTGTGGCCTGGGAATGCAAAATGGGACAACCGCTTTGGAAGACAGTTTGGCGGTTTCTTACAAAACTAAAACACATTCTTACCATCTGATCCCGCAATCATTGTCCTTGGTATTTATCCAAGGGAGTCGAAAATATGTCCATGCAAAAACCTGCACATGGATGTTTACAGCAGCTTTATTCATAATTCACCCACCAAACTTGGAAGTAACCAAGATCTCCTTCAAGTAGGTGCAGGGATAAATAAACTGGTACACCAGACAATGGAATATTATTCAGTGCTAAGGAAGAATGAGCTATCCAGCCATGAAAAGACATGAGGAAACTTAGATGTATGCTAACTTTGTGAAAAAAGCCAATCTGAAAAGGCTACATACTGTATGATTCCAACTATATGACTTTCTGGAGAAGGCGAAACTATGGAGACAGGAAAAAGACCAGTGGCTGCCAAAGGGAGGGAGGAAGGATGGATGAATAGGCAGAGAACAGAGGATTTTTAGGGCTGAGAAATTATCTGTATGATATGACAATGGTAGCTACATGTCATTATACATTTATCCAAACCCACATAGCATAGGACATCAAGAGAGAAGCCTCGGTAAGTTTTGTACTTTGGGTGATTATGGTTCAATCCCTGAGTCAGGAAGATCCTCTGGAGGAGGAAATGGCAAACCACTCCAGTACTACTGCCTGGAAAATCCCACGGACAGAGGAGCTTGGTAGGCTACAGTCCATAGGGTCACAAAGAGTCGGACACGACTGAGCGACTTCACTTCACTTCAATGTAGGTTCACCAATTATAACAAATGTACCACCACTGTAGTGGGGGGCACAGACTGTGGGGGAGCTTATGCATTTGTGGGGACAGTGAGTATATGACAGGTCTTTGTACTCTCCACTCAACTTTGCTGTGAACTTAAAACTTCTAAAAAATTATCTTAAAAAAAAAAACACGGGATGACTCATGTGAGGCTCTATATAAAATAAATACTCTGGAATTTTGACCTTGAACTCATGCTTAGAAATGGAATTACTTGTGGGGCTTCCCTGATGGTCCAGTGGTTAAGACACTGCATTTCCAATTCAGGGAGCATGGGTTCAATCCCCTGTCAGGGAACTAAAAATCCATATACCATGTGGCTTAAAAAAAAAAAAATAGAAAAAAAGGAAATAGAATGGAATCACTCATGACAATATCTCTTTTGAGCATAGAATTCTGGATTGAAATTCACTTTCACAAACCCAGGAATCAAGAGCTACTATTTTTCACAGACCCTCCTTGAAAAAATTATTAAAAAATGAAACTAGAAAAATAAAGACAAAGGTTGTGTCATGTAAGAAGAATGAGTAAGGACAGAAACCAGCAAAAACTGACCAGAGAATCTAAATATTAATTGATTGTACATTGTGTAATTATTTAGGAATTGATTGTAAGTAGTCTATTTGGTTTAAGAAATAATACCAGAAAAAAAAAATTAACAAAGATGGGAAAGGAGCATTTTGAGGAAATTTCAATTGTCCTCATCTTATTCAAGAAGAGAATAGAAATACAAATTTATGTAGATACTGCCTGCTGCATGCTAATTCGCTTCAGTCGTGGCCGATTCTTTGCAACCCTATGGATTGTAGCCCACCCGGCTCCTCTGTCCATGGGATTTTCCAGGCAAGAACACTGGAGTGGGTTGCCATGCCCTCCTCCAGGGGATCTTCCCAGGGATAGAACCCACGTCTCTTACGTCTCCTGCATTGGCAGTCGGGTTCTTTACCACTAGCACCATCTAGGAAGCCCCATGTAGATAATAGTTTTTAAAATACAACCTTAAGTGTACATGTGAAATTTTTGAGTAACCACCAAAGGGACCAAAATAGAATATGGTAAATGTTTTAAAAGGAGGCCAAAAATAAAAGAAAAAAAGAGCCAAAAGAAATAAAAACCATATGGTATTGGCATAAGATAGACACATAGGTCAATGAGATAGAGTATAATACAGAAATAGAAGAATCCGGAAATCTATACGGTCAGCAAATGTTTTACAAAGTGTGACAGCCATTCAATGGGGAAGATAAAGTCTGTTCAACAAATGGTTCTGGAACAACTGGATTACTATATGGAGAAAAGTGAACCTGATCTCTACTCCCACCAGGATGGGATACGCAGGTCTAGTCATCTGTCAAAACGCGTGGAGCCACAGGCTTAATGTGCATGTGTGTGTGTGTTTCTTGTACATGAAGTAGTGATTCTTTGTAATTGATTTATGTCTGGCTGCTCTGTGTCTTCATTGCTGTGAGCAGGCTTTCTCTAGTCGTGGCAAGTGGGGAGCTGCTCTCCAGCTGCGGTGCACGGGCTTCTCACTGCCGGGGCTTCTCCTGCTGCAGGGCTCCGGCTCTAGGCGCCCGGCCCTCAGTAGCTGCAGCACGTGGGCTCAGTAGCTGTGGCTCGTGGACCCCCCGGCGCGTGGGTTTAGCAGTTGTGACTCACAGGATTAGTTGCTCTGCAGCATGCAGAAACTTCCTAGACCGAGGATCTAACTCATCTGTGTCCCCTGCATTGGCAGGCAGATTCTTATCCACTGTACCGTCAGGAAAGTCCAATACTCAATTTTTTAAAGCTCTACTAGAAGTGATTACGAATTCCTCTCAACCTTTGCTCTCAGCCTAGATATCACCTCCTCAGAGAGGTCCTCCGTAACCACTCCAGACCTTCAGCACCTTCAGCATTTTGGATTGTACTGACTTCAGCCTGAAGAAGATAAAACATTATCTGTCAGGCGAGTGCAGAGGAAAAGAGAGTGAGCCGGGCAGTCAGGCAAGAAAGGGAAATTTATTAGAGGGAAAAGAGAGGGTGACTGGCTCTTAAGGAGAACCAGAGTTCTCCCTTTCTGACGGAGTGCTTCTTATACCCCACCAATGAAAAAAATCTCGGAAGGGATGGTCATGTAGCCGGAGTTCTGGAATCTGGTAGTCTTGCAGCTCTGAAAAGACAGGCACCAGTGAGATAACAGGATGCCATTTGGGCAGTTTGGTCAGCCTCACAGATCACTGTGATTTATTCTTTGTTTGCGAGGTCGACATAACGAGCCATCTTTTCAATGAGACCCCATGTGGGCCCTATCATTATCCAGCCAAAATCCCTCATCCCTCTGCTCTACAACCCACCTCCATAACCCCCGCTTCCTCTCTCTTCTTTTTTTGTTCAGCCCCTTCCTCTGTATGTTTATCGCCTTCCCTCCCACCAGCTCCAGCCTCTGCTCTACTCATTATCTTGTCTTCCCATCCCACTGTCTTCATCTTCTTCTACTGGAAATGTTTTCCAGGCCTTCTCCTCCAAGACGTTGGGGATCACAAGATAAGCGGTGATAACCACTCCCAATGGTTAATTTGGATTTTGAAACCTCATACTTGCCCTGCCTTCTGGGCATCCTGTCAGTCTGTCTGATTTTTCAGTACCTAATGATTTGCTGTTGAGAATCCAAAATCATTTCTGATGGCCCTGGAACAGAAGACTTCACTAGGAAAGTGGAACTGAAGCTGGATTCCTACCTTTTCTTCTCTAAATGCTACTTGCTCATCCCCTTGGATGTGATGCTACTTCTGTCCTCGCAGGGTGCCTTTTAAGGAAGGTTGATAGAAATTGTCCTTGGAGATCATAAAGCTCAGCAAGGCTGACATGCACAGTTACACAGGTTGTACATTTCACAACACACCCTGCTAAGGCAGTAAGAGGGGCCTGAAATCCAGCCTTCACTCCCTTTACCAAGCCGTGCGTCTGTCAACTAAAAAAGATGTACAACTAGAGAGTTAAATTTTATTTGAGGCAAAATGAGGACTGCAGCCTGGAAGGCAGTATCTCAGATAGCTCTGAGAGGCTGCTCCAAAGCGGCAGTGGGGGAAAGTCAATAGATGAGGTTTTGGTGAAGGGGGAGTTCAGGACCATGAAGCACTCATTTTACAAAAGGTTTTTTGTTAGTCGTGACGATCTGATGTCACCATGGAGGGATTTAGTGCTTCTCTAGATATGAGGAGATGCTAGGATTGAGATCATAACATTTGTTCCTGAAAACATCCAACTATCTGAAGACCTGTCCCACCAGATTCCCGGGAGCACAGAGTGCCTCACTCCACCCTGAGCTCCCTCAGGGGGTGTTGAAGGTCAACAGCTAGAGCAGATGGGTTCAATCTCCAAGGCAGATGGTGAATGCCTTTGCTGTTCAGTTGTTGGCAAAGC
The DNA here is from genome assembly GCA_006410935.1 of Redunca redunca. Classification (NCBI taxonomy): domain Eukaryota; kingdom Metazoa; phylum Chordata; class Mammalia; order Artiodactyla; family Bovidae; genus Redunca; species Redunca redunca. The sequence goes on along the minus strand of SJYQ01003541.1, from coordinate 130,859 downwards.
TCTTGGTAAGTGCCAATTTGTAGTTGACACATCCTTGAACTGTGTCTGTCTAGTGGACAATTAGTAAAATTGTGTACTAATTGGCAAAAGACACTCTAGGAACCAGCACACACCCTGAAGCCTAGCCTGGAAGAGACACTAGCCAGGTAACTGGCTATGACTGGATGCAGAAGGCTGCAGCCATTCAGGGCCCTGATTAACAGGGCTTTTCTGAGAAGATATGAAAGAAGCAGCCTAAAGGCATGTGCCAGTTTTCAGTGAGGCCTGTTATCTGATGTTCAGCAAGTTAAGGGATGTAAAATCACTTAACTTGTAAAATCAGCCACAGCCCCTGCCCAACAATTTCTATCCATCCACTCAGCTTTGGCCAGAGAGGCCCTCTCTTCTTGGGCCTCTGCCACCTAGCCTGTACCCAGATCAAACTGACTCAGCCATGCCAACTTTCCTTGTGTCAGGTGTGTGTATGCTCCTCGGTTCTGTCTCATCACAAAAAAGATTTGGAGTAACGGACATTAAAGCCCTCAGGGTGTCACAGCTCTCAGGTCTTGGACAGACCGTGTTATAGCTCTTAGACAAATCGGTGTTACAGCCCTATTTTATTTAGAAAATAGCAAGAGAATCCGTCCTCGAGGCGCGAGGGCTTGCCAACCCAAAGATGGGAAGAGAAGAGAGTGGGGGAGCATGCCAGCATGCAGGGGAGAGAGAGAGAGAGCATGCACTTTGGCTCCTCTTTTTATACATTTTTTTCCTCCCCCTGGGCCTTCCCTATGCAAATTGGGCTAGCCAGGAGTGCTGTTAGTTCTACCAGAGGTCCTCACTCAGGTCCTCTGACCTTCCTTTGTTCTATTTTCACAGGCATTTCCCTTCCTTGTCCTTTAGCCACCGCCACTTTGGACTCCGGTTTCCTGTTCTAACTACCTAACACTTGGATTAGTATTTGCGTGGTATAATTTATCTTCTTCCCTTCAATCTTATGATGTTTATCTCGTTGACACTCTATAGTCTCAATGCCCTTGTGGACGTTGACCCTCCACAGGCTGTGGATAGTTCTGGTATACTCCTGTCTCCTGCACAGTGAGTTCTGGTTGGGCAGAGGCTGTCTTCTTTGCTTTAGACCTATGCCTCCCTCCCATAGCTTCTCACCAGTGTGGTTGCTTCATGGTCTACCGAAGTAGGGTTGTCTCCCATCTCTCAATGAAGTAGGAATTCCACCCTTTTTTTCTTATTTCTTTATTTTTTGGCTGCCCTGGGTCTTCACTGTTGTGCACAGGCTTTTTTCTGGTTGTGGCAAGCAGGGGCTACCCTCTAGTTGCCATGCACAGGCTTCTCATTGGAGTGGCTTCTCTTGTTTCAGAGCATGGTCTGTAGGACATAGGGGCTCAGTAGTTGTAGTGCTTGGGCTTAACTGCCCCTCGGCATGTGGGAATCTTCCTACACCAAGGATCGAACCTGTGTCAGCCTGCACTGGGAGGTAGATTCTTAACCATTGGGCCACCAGGGAAGTCCAGGAATTTCACCCTTAATGAACACTGAATCAGAGGTCACAGAACACCAAAGACACAGAGAGGGGTCCCATCTTTCACTTGCCTTTACTGCATAAAATTCACGAGGCTGGATATCATTGCTCAGTTCCCAGCCTCTGCCTCCTTGTACTTTTCTTCAACTGACCATTCACAGCTGTCCCAAGAGGTTTCCTGTCCCTTCTCATCATTTCACTCAGGACAGAAATGACAGTCCTATGATAACAGTGAATTAGCCTTCTCTTACCTTATTTGAAACATTGATGAACCGCCTTCTCCCCAATTTTGGCTGGAAATATAAATGTCAGGGGTAAATTTCAAGCGGGAGATTTTGTTGACAATTTAAACACTGTGTAACTATAAGAAAGAATATTTCAACAAAGGACACTGATACACTACTTAAGTCTTCCCTCTTGCTGCAGATAGCCTTGCCTTTACTGCCAGAGGCCCACAGGTCTTGGTGTAGCTCACAAAGGAAATTTGTTATATGGTAACATCTCATGGTCTTTCTAGGGAAGAGACTTCCTGAGTTCCAATGGACTTCAATAAAGCTTGGCTTATAGTGGGTGCCAGAGTATGCCTTGGAATGAATGAAGGATGATTGCCTCTTTTTGAAGGCCTGATCTTCCCATTTCTCATGATTATAACAGGTCCATTTACTGGATGGATGAACCGTAAACTCTGTAACATCATTAGCAGCACCCAATGCAACTAAGAACAAATCTCCCATCTCCTCCCAAGCTCCTCACCCGTTCAGCTCTCTACATTTGTTGTTATTCAGTGGATAAGTCAGGTCCAATTCTTTGTAACCCCGTGGACCACAGGGACCCTGTCCTTCCCTATCTCCCAGAGTTTGCTCAAATTCAAGTCCATTGAGTCAGAGATGCCATCCAACCATCTCATCCTCTGTCGCCCCCTTCTCCTCCTGCCCTCAATCTTTCCCAGCATCAGGGTCTTTTCCGATGAGTTGGCTCTTTGCATCAGGTGGCCAAAGTATTGGAGCTTCAGCATCAGTCTTCCAGTGGATATTCAGCGTTGACACACAACTCTTTACACTAGGAAAAATCAAAACATACCATCCATATGAGATAAATGGCTCTGAAGCCATGCAGCTTGTCTATGAAATACTGACTTAAGGAAGGATAAGGGAACATTCATCTAGGATGGAAAAAAATCATCTTTGACTACCCACTTCCTTTGGCCTCTAGCCTTCCCTCAATGAGAGATGATGCTTCTTTAGGTCTTTCCTTGCGGCTAAGCCAGAGCTCTGACGGAGTCATTGGAATAGCCCCTGCCACCTGTGGGCGAAGCTGTTTGGAAGTTATAAATCAAGCCACCATTGTCATCAAGGGCTGGATGACAACTCAGTTTCTCCCTTGCACCAATTTCCATCAACTGGTCATAGCCACAGGAGGCACACTGCTGGAACAGCACCTGAGACCTTATCTAAGGCTTGGTGGGGAAGGATTTCTAATTGCTAATCAATCCCTTACATGGTTATTGTTACAAAAGAATCACCCAAAACTTGGAAATAAGGCAAAAGTCTTTTTATTATCAGGCTAGAGCATTGTCTAAAAGCCCTCAAAGGACCACCTGACTCTCCAAGGAAATGTGCATTTACATATTGACCAGAGACCAAGCTCTGCAAGGGTAAATAGTATCTTGGAAAAAACTTAGAGAGTACAAATTATTTTTATGTGGTAGAGATGCAAATGATTTCTGACTAGCAGAAAATATAGACCCAAACAGTATGGATATATTGTTCATATATATATTAACCAGTCTTACAGTTTTATATCTTACTTAGCAACTAAATTCTAGCATCCTTCTATTATTTTAAGAGCACTGTATTTTTACATATCAGTTTTCATATCCTCTCTGAAGCCAGCTCTGCCATCCTGCTGGTTCTCTCATTAATGAGTTAAATAAAACTTTGGTACATGCTTGCTGTGCATTTGTTTGAGATTTTAATATTTTCTAAAATTATTCCTTGACAGTATGGAAGGAGGCGGGAGGCAGCATGGGAGTTATGAGCTCTTTGTTTCTGGCCTGGGGTCCAGAGGAAGAGAAGGCTTTGAGGATGCTGCCTGCACAGCTTCCGTCCTGCAACTCATCTTAAGCTCTCCGTCTGCCAGGTACCCAGCTCTGGAGACAGAGACGCACATATGTGTTAGCAGTTGCCTGTTTGGGCCACCCAGTTACCTAGTGATGAGAGAGATCGTGTTGCCTTTCAACATTAGAGGAGATTTTAAAGATCTAATGAAACCCCATCAACCTCCTCCCCACCCGGCACGTTTTTTTTTTTGTCTTCATCTGGCCTCATCACACAGCATGTGGGATCCTTCTTCCCAGACCAGAGATCAAACCCACACTCTGTGCATCGGAAGCACAGAATCTTAACCACTGGCCCACCCAGACTTCCTGGAATCCCATCAACTTGATTCAAGGAAGAGATGTATCACCTCAAGCCCAACTAAAAGAAGTGAACTTGAATAAAACCCATGTGGTCCAAAGCCCTCTCCACATCACAGCATCTTTCCTAATGCTCTGATGTGCCAGCTTTCCTTCCATCAGGACCACAGCACCCTGTAATTAGCAATAGGGAGTAATAACAACTAATGCTTATTGTGTGCCTAATATCTACAGGTGAATTCTAAGTACTTACTATAAACTGCAAGGAGATCCAACCAGTCCATTCTGAAGATCAGCCCTGGGATTTCTTTGGAAGGAATGATGCTAAAGCTGAAACTCCAGTACTTTGGGCACCTCATGCGAAGAGTTGACTCATTGGAAAAGACTCGGATGCTGGGAGGGATTAGGGGCAGGAGGAGAAGGGGATGACAGAGGATGAGATGGCTGGATGGCATCACGGACTCGATGGACGTGAGTTTGAGTGAACTCCAGGAGTTGGTGATGGACAGGGAGGCCTGGCGTGCTGTGATTCATGGGGTCGCAAAGAGTTGGACACGACTGAGGGACTGAACTGAACTGAACTGGACTGAATATAAACTAAATCACTTAATATGATAACCACTCTATAATACAGGCACCATTAATTATCATGCTCTCCATTTACAGAGGAAGGTACTGAGGCACTAAAAAAACCAAGGAACTTCCACCAAGATCTCACAGCTCATCAAAGGCATACCTGAGGTTTGAACACTCAAAGAATTTATACTCTAACTGCTTCACAATAGGCTACATTCACAAATTAGAAGTTGAAGATGTTCCTGGTGGTTTTAGGGTTAACACCCCATGCTTCCATTGCAGGAGGTGTGAGTTCCATCCCTGGTCAGGAAACTTAAGTTTCCACATGCCAAGTGACACAGACCAAAAAAAAAAAGAAAGACACTGCACAAATTTGACTTAAAAAGCTCAACTCTTGGAATAGTGAAAAAGTTCTGAGAATGAAGAGTGGTGATAGTCACACACTGTCATAAATGTCCTTTATATGCCACTGAATTGTGTACTTAAAAGTGGTTAAAATGGTTAGTTCGTATGTTATGTATATTTTACCACAAAAAAAAAAAAAAACACCTCAGTTTTACTACATACTAGCTGTATGACTTTGAGCAGATTAACTTTCTTAGCCTGATTTCCTACCTAAACATGGAGATGTTAATAAAGTGTGTGCGTCATTGTGTAATTGTAAGGATTGACTTAGTTGATTAAATTGCTCAGCAGAATTCCTGATACATAGGAAGACAGAAATGACTGTTAGCTTTAAAAAAAAAAAAAAGTAGAAATTCTTACCAGCAAGAGTAGGAAATGTGAACTTCACTGTTTATCTATGAAAGACTACCCTGTACTCTTGTGAGAGGAAGAAGTATTAGCCAACCACCAGTCATTCCACCGTCCAACCTCAACCTAGAAGGGACACACCAAGGGAACCTCATCTCCACAGCCATTGTGCTCAGATACAAAGAAGAGAAAACCACCCACCACTGTCCTATGTTTGGGGGCCCTTCTTAAATGCTAGGCACTGGCTAAACCCCTTTGCATTATGAAACTACTGTCACAATCATTGTATGAGATTAGCATTACTACTTGCATTTTAGGAAAAAGAAGATCCCACAGATGCAGAGAAGTTCATCAGCTTGCTTAAGGTCACCCAGCTGCTGAACAACAGACCCAAGATTTGAATCCAAGTCTATGCATCTTAGTCAGTTCTGACTATTATAACAAATCACCATAACAAAACAGCTTCAACAACAGACCATTTATTTCTCACAGTTCTGGAGTGCGGCAAGTCCAAGGTCAATATGCCAACAGATCTCGTGTCTGCACAAGACCCACTTCCTGGTGTGCAGATGACATCATCTTGTATCTTCACAGCAGGGAGAGAGAAAAGCAAGCTCTCTCCTTTCTTCTTCTAAGGGCACTAATCCCATCATGAGGGCTACACCCTCATGACCTAATTACCTCCCAAAGGCCCCACCTCCTAATACCACCACATGGTGGTGTAGGTTTTCAACATGTGAATTGGAGGGGATGCATTAACACTCTGTAAAAATAACTCCAAAATATCCATACTATACCACCTTGCTGCTCTGCCACCAAGAATGTGATATGTTTGGAGCAATATTAACCAGAATTCAAAACACAAAACAAAAACAAATCCAAGTGAAGGAGGAGGAGAGGGTCATCCTTTGACTTTGAAATGGAAGAGACCAGGAATCCTAGATGGAGCAAGAGAGGAGGAGAGGCCTATTGGGATGCTACACAAGAAGAAATATACACTCCATCCTTCTTTGTAGAGGGAGCATCCTTCTTGAGACCCACAAAGACACGGGGCTGTGTTTTGGGAGCGAGCCTTTGAAAACACTGTGATGATGATAAGGAGGAGAAGGAGATAATTAAAATACTCGTAGTTGCAGGTAACAGAAACAGAGTTGCTTTGTGTTGTTTTTAAATTTTTGGCTATGCTGCACAGCATGTGGGATCTTAGTTCCCCAATCAGGAATTGAACCCACCTCTCTGTAGTGGAAGCATGGAGTCTTAAACACTGGACCACCAGGGAAGTTCCAGAAACTGAGTTCTGACCTCTTTGAAAAAAACAGGAGTTGCTTCACTTAATCAAGGCAAGCCTGGAGAATAGATTGGAAAAAATAGAATTGATGGGACCAAGTGCCTCCAAAAGGTTAAGAGACAGGAAACACAACAACTGTCATTTGTAGGAGACCGCCACCGTCACTCTTTATATCCCTCAATCGACACCTCGTATCCTAGGAAGGTCATATGTCTGTTCGTGATGCCCAAGTCCTTGAGGCTAAGACTCTGGAAGAGACAGGCTTTAGACCTCTGGCTTCTATAACTGGAGGAAAAGCATTGCTTTCCACCAAGATCTCACGCCTGGGGAACAACTTCCAAATAAGAAGATAAGTAGATGCTTAAAAGCACAACGCCCCCCACTCCAAACCCCTGCCAAAAAATTCCAGTCATTGCGGTGTCTATGATATATATTAATATTAATAGCCCTTTTATGATTTTCCCAGTCCCAGTATACTTGTATACTATAAATATTAAAGATGAAAGTGTAAATTTTGTGTTCATCAATGAAAATGTCTTGCATAAACATTTAAGTCTTACAAAAAAGTCATACCGAGTCTAAAGAATAGCGTTTTCAGTTAGGACCTTCTCTATATGGAATTACTTCATCTCGGACAGTAAGGAGAGAGAGTACAGGCCAAGTCAAAGAAAGAGGTTGCATGCTATCCAGCAGTGAATTATTACCTATTATCAAAACAGGAAGAAGAACAGAAAGCAGAACTAAACAAAATTATCTCTGTGGTAAAATTCCTAGGGCAATTACCAGAGGCCAGAACACTCTCATGTGGATGAAAGAATTTGAGAAGATCAAATAATTGAGGACAAAAGTTTTGAGTTTCTTTGTTGATCTTCCTGCTTCCCATGGTAAGCTGGGATTTTCACTTTAGTCATCTCCATATTTTGCAATATGATAAACAGGTTGTGCGATGATCCAGGTCAGGGTGTCCTACCACACTAGACACAGCGTACCTACCACTGTTCTTCTAGCCAAGTGTGACTTCACACTTGAATTTCTAGAATTGCCAGTGATCAGATGAAGTCTTTGATCCCCACCATGGGGCCCAGAAGGAATTTCGCATCACCTTTTCCCTGAGGGACCATGCTCACAGACATTGGGGCATATATGTGTGTCCTCTGTTGCTCAGCTGCGTCTGACTCTTTGTGATCCCATGGACCATAGCCCACCAGGTTCCTCTGTTCACCGAGTTTTCCAGGCAATAATACAGGAGTGGTTTGCCATTTCCTCCTCCAGGGGGTCTTCCTGACCCAGGGATTGAACCCGAGTCTCCTGCATCTCCTGCATTGCAGGCGGTTTCTTTACTGCTGAGCTACCGGAAAGCCCCCACAGACTTTGAGGATAAAATCCCAAAATAAGTTTTAACAGAAATAATTGCCTTTCTATGGAAGAGGGCCTCTAAACCATCATATCACCTACTCTAACTTCCTTTATTTTTTTTCTTTAGTTTCATCCCTTTCCTCCTCTCCTACGATATTGTGACATTGCCTATTTTCTCCATCAAGCATTATTTTACTCTTCATTCTTCACTGAATTCCTCCTACAGTGTATATTTGTCAGGAACTAATTCTGTTGCAAAAGATAGAAACCCAACTCAAAAATAGATTGAAGAAAATGTATCAGCTCACACAATTTGGAAATCAGTCCAAACAGTAGATATGTAGGTATAGCCAGATCAAGGGACTCAAGCTATGTCATCACTCTTTGATTTTTCTTCTTCATTCTGGTACACTATCCTCTATCCTGGCTTTATTCTCTACCAGATTCTCCTCCGTGGGGTCTGGAAGCTGCAGTTTAACATGGACATTGCAGTGGGAAAGGATGGCGTTTTTCTCCCAGTGCCCACTAGCAAACCTCACACAGTCAGGAGTCATGACTGGTTCTGCTTTGGTCACGTGTCCACCTCTGAACCGATCACTGGATCCAAGAGTATACACTGATTGGCCAGCCTGGGTCACACGCCCACCCCTAGGATAGGGGTGTGAAGTCCCTTGAATGACCATCTCGCTAAAATCCTCCACCAAAGGAAAGCTAGGCAGGCAAAAGAATAAGCAACTTCAGACTACAAACATATATTCAACCTTTACATTCATTCCCAACTTCCTTTCCTTTTGCTTCTTGTTTCTTGCTGTGGAATTCTGATCTGGATATTAAGCTGAGTCTCTGAAACACCCACCTGGTCCTGCCATGGACACCCTACAGTTGAGATCCCAGGAGAAATATTGGCTTATAAGATGAATCAACAGAGAAACATTGTTTGGAACTTCTCTAGACCAAGTGTTCAGGGGCCCTGGGTCCCTGAGTGGACATTTATGTGTGAGTTGGACTGGGGACTTTTACTGGGCAGGAGGTACCAACACCTCATCAGAGCCATTTGCGTGGAATTATTCTTCTTCAGAATTACATCATCCAGAATGGCGTCCCAAAACACAGATTTATCACCAGTATAATGAAACTCATGAAACTTAATGTTCCATTCAATAATGTAGTAAAGTTTATTTGTAGACCTTTATCAGCTCCCTATGTAATAAAAGAAATCATATTTTCGCCAAATGCTTTTTTCTGATTCCTCCCTCTTATCCTGGGTTGTGAAGATGACCCTCTTCCCTCTGCCAGTATTGGGAAAATACAGAAAGTGAAGAGATAAATGGGGCGTGGGTACGGGCTTGCATGCAATTTGCATGTGATACTGTGTGCCCGGGTATTAAATGTACCTTGCATTCTGCCCTTAAACAGAAAGCAGGACTGGGGAAGATAAAATACTTTTTGCCAAGAGTCCTGTTGTTGAAATACCTGTTCGTTTTGCCTTCCCCTAAGAATATGACAAATACCCCAATATTGGGGCTTCCCTCTGCCTTTAGCTCTTATTGTTTTATTGTAGTAAACCAGGAACATCAGTTACTGTGCAGACATGGTCCAGACATGGTGTTTTGTATGTAGTACTTGTCTCTCTTATTTTCTGAGAACCTGTAGATATTGTTCTAAAATTGAAATATATCTAACTCATATGTTTTTAGAGTCTTTTTTAATCTGGACCATTTTTAAAGTCTTCACTGAGTTTGCTACAGTATTGTTTTTGTTGTTTATGTTCTGATTTCTTGGCCATGAGGCACGTGGGAACTTAAACCCACACCCCTGAGTTGGAAGGCAAAGTCCTCACCATTAGATCTCCAGGGAAGTCCCTGAAATTTATTTTAATGCTTATTAATACTTACAGGTAACTTAGCCTCTTCTGGTTTTAAACAGGGTCTCCAGGTGACTGTGAAGTAGAATTCCAGATCCCTTCCCCTACCATCTCTTTCTCTTTTGCTTGCCCTAATCCTCAGAGTCTGGGTGCATAGGAGCTGGTGTGTTTTCAAGGCACCAGGAAAGCGGTGGTGTCTCATCTCCACCGGCTTTTTGGTTGGATTTCTCATCCTCACATCAGCCCTTAGCTCAAGTGTCCCTTGCTACAGTATTCCCCCAAACCACCCTACAGAAGCCCTGGGTCTTCATCCTGGAGTTCTCTTCCTCTCTCCATAAGCCTCAGTGATGTTTCCAGACCTCCCACTTCTGCCCAAACCCAAGGGGTCATGGCCAGAGTGGCGGTGAGAAGTGGTCAGTCTTTCTCCAACCATACAGACTGCACTGTGGTTTCTTTCCCTCTGTTGCTGTTTTTTGTTGCTAAGTCATGTCCATCTCTTTGCGAACCCAAAAGATGGCCCTAAATCTCCATGAGGTTGAAAAATAGAAAAAGAACCTGCACAGACTAGAAAGAAAATGAGACAAAGGGAGGTTTGCGATGAGCAAGATGTCAGGATCTCTACTTCCCTCGTGTCAAGCTGGTTTTCTTTCTAGTTACTTTCATGCCCCCTCTGTTCACCAGCACCTCCCCTTTTACCTCTACCAAGTGAACTTGGCTACACCTTCCTTAGTATCTCACGTTGCTCCCTTCAGCTGGACTTCTGCAAGTAACAATGCTGGCTTTTCCATCCTGCATGCTCATATGGAGGCCACAGGGATGGTTACCATGGACACCAATCCAGCCAAAAGACCTCAGGGCCCATGCTTGAGATGGGAGGCCTTATCCTGTTATCCCCCAGGCTCCTTGGGTAGAGGAAGGGAGAAGAAGGGCATGGACCATTGGTTACAGACAATGACTCCAATACCTTGGATGCAGTAGTTGCGGTGAGACATCAGTGCACAGTGAGAAAGATTCAGTTTCACTGTGGTCCTTGCCATTTCTTCCTCCTCTTCTCCCATCCTGCTCTGTTTTCTTTCTTCATCTCTCTTTCTCTTCCCCTCTCCTGGCAGGCAGTGGAGTCCAACCTGGATTTCAATTCTAGCTCTGCCTTTTGCTAGCTGTGTGACAGTGATCAAGGAATTTAACTTCTCCGATACTTAATTCCCTTGCCTATTAAACAGGGGTGAAGATACCTACCTCCATTCTCTAATGTGAACTAGATGAGAGAATGTCTGATATCTATCCAGGGCAAAGCAAACAACCAATTAATGCTCTCCATGGTGATCATGTCTCCCCTCCAGTAAGTCCTATTGAAACTATGCAACTCAGATTGGGACTCAAAACCATTGTCTTTTTTTTTTTTTTTTCAAATTTTTATTTATTATTTTTGGCTGCCCTGGGTCTTCATTGCTGCACATGGGCTTCTCGTTGCAGTGGCTTCTCTTGTTGCAGAGCACAGGCTGTAGTGAGCACAGGCTTCAGTAGTTGCAGCACGTGGGTTTAGTTGCCCTGTGGCATTTCACGTGGGATCTTTCCGGACCAGGGATCAAAACCTATGTCCTCTGCAATGGCAGGTGGATTCCCAACCACTGGACCACCAGGGAAGCCCCTCAGACCCACTGTATTTTAATTGAAATCACCCACCTGGTCTCAGGACTTAATGAAGTTCAAGTTCTTTATGTCTCATCGCAGAAGAGTGATAGGTAAAAAGTAGATTTATTGAGAAAGATATACGCTCCACAGACTGAGTGTGGGCCATCTCAAGAGGCTTGGAGAGCAGCCCTGAAATACAGGGCAGTCAGTTTTCATGGGCCGCGTGATTTCATAAGCTAACAGGTGAGTGGGAGGGTCACTCCAACTGTTTCAGAGAAGGGGTAAGGATTTTCAGGAACTGGAGCACTGCCTGCTTTCTGGCCTTTTATGGTCGGCTTCAGAACTGTCCTGGCACCTGTGAGTGTGTCATTTAGCTAATAAATTGCGATGAGCGTCTGATGAGGCTCGATCCACTGGGAGTTGAATCTTCCAGCAACTTGGGCCTCACTGGTTCTAACCAGTTTTTTTTTTTTTGTCCTATGTTCAATGGTGCTATCATTCTTTTAAAAGTTGTGCCCTGCCCCCTTCCCTCCTGTCTCCCTATTCAACCAACAGAATTCACAGGAGCTGCAAGGTAGAAAACCAGAACTTTAATGAGAAGCTTGAGATTTCTTTTTATTCCAAGACGCTTAACATTTCCCACTGAGTTGCCTACATAGCCTCATTCTCCCAGTTAGATGTGCTTAACACTCTGGGCATCTTCGTACTGTAGGTACATATCTTTCTGCTAAGATAATCAAATATGCCAGTAGGGCTGAAGGAAGCAAAACAGAGCCACGGATAAGACAATTTCCCCGGCGCATAAAATGCAAAGGGGCTCTGAGCAGAGATGGCATGCCGAACGTCCAGGAGGACTGGGGAGATGTCCGGATCAGTGCAGGTTTTCATTAACCTGAGAAGACTACGTTCGCTAAGGATATAGTCCTGGCCATAGTCCTCTTGCACTTCAGGGGAAAGGTTGTCCAGAACAGTTCTCTCCAGCGTCTCCCACATTTGACTCGTGCCTGAGATGTCTGAGATGCAAGGAAAAAAAAAAGAGAGAGAGAGGCTCAGATGCTGGGAAGGCCAGAACAGGCATGTCCTACCCCTAACTGGGAAGAAGGCTCTTGGGACTTGGCTTCTGGCAGGAAGGACATTCCCAAATGCCTTTTAAAGTAAGTGCTTTGATTTTTATTTTTTAAAGGTTTTTGGATGTGGGTCATTTTTAAAGTCTCTACTGAATTTGTTACAGTATTGTTTCTGTTGTTGATGTTCTGGATTTGTTTTTTTTTGTTCAGAGAGGCATGTGGAATCTTAGCTCCCCCACCAGGGATTGAACCCACACCCCTTGCATTGGAAGGTGAAGTCTTAACCACTGAACCTCCAGGGAAATCCTAAAGTATGTGCTTTCTAATGGCAATTCTATCCTTTTAAACAGGCATACAGAACAGGGCACAGAGGACTAGGTTTCCACAAACTGAACAGCTCATGCAACAAGCAGCCAGACCAAGAAAAGGAAAAACCAGCCAAGGCTCCTTTCCCAGGAGCAACTGTTCCAATGAACAGAATAGAGTTTTGCCTGATTTTAGATGCACGCACACATGGGTAAATTATTGATCTGTTATACTATGATGGCCATTGGGGTTGTTTTCAATTTGAGGCTCTTACGAATAGTGTTGCCATAAACATTCTAGTACATATCTTTTCATGACTATTATATACAATATAAAATATAATATATATATTATCTATGCCAATGTGCCAAGTTGCCTCAGTTGTGTCCGACTATTTGCAACCCTATGGACTGTGGCCAGTGTATAAAGTTAAATATATGACATTGGGAATTCCCTGGTAGCCTAATGGTTGGAATTCTGGGTTTCCACTGCCATGGCCCAGGTTAAATCCTTGGTCAGGGAAGGTCCCAAAAGCCTTGCAGCCAAAAAAGAAAAAAAAGTTAAAAAATAAATAATTTTGAACATGATTTTATCTATTTAATAAATATAACTTTCATTTTAAACAACACATTAAAATTTAACACATGATATGTGGTTAAATATATAACCATAATTTAATAAGAAGTAAATTCTTGCTTATTATAGAAAATTTAACAATATCTATGTGCTGTGCTGTGCTTAATAGCTCAGTCATGTCCAACTCTTTGTGACCCCATGGAGAATAGCCCACCAAGCTCCCCTGTCCATGGAATTCTCTAGGCAAGAATACTAGAGTGGGTTGTTATGCCCTCCTCTAGGGGATCTTCCCAACCCAGGATCGAACCCATGTCTCCCTCATTACAGGCCGACTCTTTACCATCTGAACCACCAGGGAAGCCCATGAATACTGGAGTGGGTAACCTACCCCTTCTCTAGGGGAGCTTCCTGACCCAGAAAACAAACCTGGGTCTCCTGAATTGCACACGGGTTCTTTACCAGCTGAGCTACCAGGGGAAGCCCAATAATACCTATGCTAAGTCGCTTCAGTCGTGTCCAACCCTGTGCGACCCCATAGACAGCAGCCCACCAGGCTCCTCTGTCCTTGGGATTCTCCAGGCAAGAACACTGGAGTGGGTTGTCATTTCCTTCTCCAATGCATGAAAATGAAAAGTGAAAGTGAAGTCGCTCAGTCGTGTCCAACTCTTTGCCATCCCATGGACTGTAGCCTACCAGGCTCCTCCGTCCATGGGATTTTCCAGGCAAGTGTACTGGAGTGGGGTGGCATTTCCTTCTCCAAATAATATCTATACATTTACTATAAAATATAGTAGCAATGTCTGCTTATTGTATAAATAATGAATACTAAGGAGATGCATATTTTTTTAACAAATTAATCTCCTCTGAGGTCAGTCACAGTTTTGTGTCATCTTACAGTGCCTCCTACTTCATAAACATATACATGTATGTTTGACTTAAGCTTAATTTCATTTCACTTGTGTTTTCACAAACAAAACACAGAAAGGATCATACTATATCATACTATATGTGTTTTCATTAGAAAACACATATAGTCTGTACTTTTTTGTTTGTTTGCAGGTTTTGTCTTTGGTTTGCTTGCTTAGTAATAAATCACAGACCTGCCTCCTGGTCAATGGCTCGAGGTTTAAACCAGAGCTGCAGAATTTTCCACCGAGCAGTTTTTAGTCACCGCTTCTCAATCAAAGGACGACCCAGTCATTCCTAGGTTTCCCCACTTCGGGCTGTGCTGACATCAACAACCTTGCACAACATATCCTTTTATTTTTCACCCTTTACTTCTTTAGGCTGCTGCCTTCAGAGGGTAACAATTTGGTCAAAAAACAGGTATATTTTGAGTTTTAATAGCTACTGCCAGATTACTTTCCAGAAAGGTTGTAGCGACCCACACTCCCTCCTGCAAAGCGTGTGATTGCCCAGGGGTTGCTGTGGGGGTGAATCTTGTTTGCCAGCCTGGGTGACTCCTGGATATCAGAACAGTGAGGGAGCCTGGCTAACCCAGTTATACTCAAGGAAACGCAAACAGGGTTTCAGTCGCTCATTTGTTTTCATGAAGGCATGACACCCTGACACCCACGCTTAGAGAAATGATTACCCTGACAGTTACCACTCTGGGGGCTTCTTTGACTTGGAAAACGTGTTTGCATGAACTCTGGTTCTTCCAGCTGCTTCTTCCCTAGTCTCTGCTCTCACAGACTAGGGGGTTTCTTTTCCTCTCCACTTCCTCCCTCTCTGAACATTTCATGGACATTCTAATCACTCTTGCACCTGCCCGGCCCACAATCCCCAAAGCTATGTTTATTGATGACAAAGCCACCGGCCTTTGATCAAACTTCATCTGCCTCTTCTGACATACAGTTGCCCATCCCCTGCCATTTTGAGGCCATACACAATAAAGCTGTTAAGATGACCTGGTTCCAAATCGAAACACTAGCTCATCTCAGCTCTGGCTGAGAAACTCCTTAACTCCTCTGAGCCTCAGTTTCCTGCCTACGAAACGGGACTGTTACGATGCCTGCCTCTTGTGTGTTCAGGTGCTCAGTCGTGTCACATCTTTGTGACCCCCGTGGACCGTAGCCCACCAGGCTCCTCCATCCGTGGGATTTCCCAGGCAAGAATACTGGAGTGGGTTGTCATTTCCTTTTCCAGGGGATCACATAAAATCGTAAAATGTGCTTGGAGTTTTTATTGCAAGGGACCCCTAAAATCTGATGTCTCCTTGAATGTCTTCAGAAATTGTGTGTCCCTAAAGATTCTTTGTCTCATCTCCCAATTCAAATGTCATTCTCCAAACATAAGTCCTCAGCCCTCTGCCATCTGGCCTCTTGCCTTTAGACAGCCCAGCAAATATCAGGTTTATTTTTCATTTTACTTACTCTTTTTGGCCCCACTGTGTAGCATGCGGGGGGATCTTCCCTGTGATCAGGGATTGAGCCCCACCCCCTCAGTGGAAGCATGGAGTCCCAACCACTGGACTGCCAGTGAAGGGAAGGGAAGGGAAAGTTGCTCAGTTGTGTCCAACTCTTTGAGGCCCCATGGACTATACAGTCCATGGAATTTTCCAAGCCAGAATACTGGAGTTGGTAGCCTTTCCCTCTCCAGAGGATTTTCCCAACCCAGGAATTGAACCCAGATCTCCCACATTGCAGACGGATTCTTTACCAGCTGAGCCATGAGGGAAGCCCAAGAATACTGGAGTGGGTAGTCTATCCTTCCTCTAACAGATCTTCCTGACCCAGAAATCAAACCAGGGTCTTCTGCATTGCAGGCAGTTTCTGAGCTATCAAGAAAGCCCACTGGGCCACCAGGGAAGTCCCCAAATGTCAGCTTTAAATTGAGAGCAGCTCAGTTTATGATATAAAAGAACCAGGCACTACACCAAGGGATCTGATTTCTAATTCCCCACCATTGTGGTGTCAGCATAGATGTCCATGCTGGAATATCTGTTACCCACCCTACAGCCGTGTCCTCGCCCGGTGAATGATGTCGATTAAACCTACCCCTGAGGGCTGTGATATAAATTAAGACATATAAAGAAAGGATGGGAGTAAAATTGGAATGATAATTAAGGGAACAATTTAGAATTATCCAGCAAAGTTGAAGATAATGAAAATCTATGATCCAGTCATCCCATTCCTGGGTATGTGTTGTAGGAAAAATCACATACACACACATACACCACAGTACGTGAGCCAGGAGCTCCACAGAATTGTTCACAATTGTCCAAAGAAGAAAGAAAGAAAGAAGAAAAAGTTGCTCAGTCATGTCTTTGCAACCCCATGAACTGTAGCCTGCCAGGCTACTCAGTCCATGGAATTCTCCAGTCTAGAATACTAGAGTGGGTAGACATTCCCTTCTCCAGGGGATCTTTTTGACCCAGGGATTGAACCCAGATCTCCTGCATTACAGCCAGATTCTTTACCACCTGAGCCACCAGGGAAGTCCAAAACAACCCAAATATCCCATTGATAGTAGAAAAATTTGTGGCATATTCACAGAATATGACACAGCAATGAAAATGGATGAACTACAGCTATGCACAGCACAGAAGAATTGTGAAAACATAATATCTTGTGAAAAATGACAGACACAAAACATTACATACATGTTGATTCTGTTCAAAGCTCAAAAACTAATAAAGGCAAACTATAGTTTGAGGATGCATGCATGCATGGAACACTGTCAAGAACAGCAAATAAACAGTTGTTAGAGAAAGTACAGGAGGTTAAATGTTGCAGGGAGGAGAGAGCCAAAAGTGGAGAGGACTGTATGGGGGCTTCTGGGAGCTGTAAATGTTTCGTTTTTTCATCTGGATGTTAAGTGCACGAGTTTCTATAACAATTTTCTAAACTGTGTATATGTGATATATTTCTCGGTTTAAAAAAGAAGATCAACAGCATCAAGAAGGAATGTATGGAAAATGGCTAGTGCCTGATAAGAGCAGCTGCCCCCAAATTCTAATGATGACAATTTCACTGGGTCCTTGAAACAGTCACCTAATTGCAGGGCTGCTGTCTGGCCCATAGTGCATCCTACATCTCTGTGTTAGAAGTTTACATGGGCTGTGTCACCAAGCCCTCAAACCCCCTGCTAGTTCGTCATTCTCCCCTTTTCCACTAGCTGTCAGGCAGCTTTCCTCTCTGTCTCTCAGGCTGTCACATTTAGCATCATCTCCGACCCATCCTCCTTCTCCGTCAACTCCCCTCAACTCTTCTCCCCACCCAGAGAGTCCCCAAGCTGAAAACCCCTCCCCAGACTTCACCTCCCCTCCACTCCTACAGTTCCAGTCCCACCTCTCAACCCAGATGGGCCACATGTCTTTCCCCAGGTTTCCATCCCAGATAAACCATTTCATCATCTCCTGGCTCCTCCTGGACAGCTCTGGGAGACTCCTGGCTGCCAAATACCTCAAGACAAAGTTCTGCTTTTCTTTTCAATTTACCTCTGGTGCATTTGAGTTAATATTCAAACCTCTAGGGTTTGTTCTTTAGCATGTTAGGCATCCCTCTCCCAGTGTGTGGTTTTTTATTAGACATGCTGTTTTACATCTTCGCTTAAATCACCAATTAAATGTTTGATGGCCCAGAACTAAAGACTCGGCCATGAGGGGTCATTTGCCTCTCCCTAGAGTCCAGAAATTCAGCAAGAGGAGAAGAAAGGACAGCCATCTCCTCCTGGGGTAGAAGGAGGCAGATCATAACCATATCCTCCGGAGGGGACAAGGCGGTGTTTGAAAAAATACATGACATCAATATAATTCGTTGGTGTGAGGAGGCAGGGGAGCAGCTATACATTGCAAAGCCGGGCACTTGGCCGTCAGTGCTTGAAAGACAGGCTTCCCAGTTGGCGCTAGTGGTAAAGAACCCACCTGCCAATGCAGGAGAAGTGAGAGATGGGGGTTCGATCCCTGGGTCAGGAAGATTTTCTGGAGGAGGGCATGGCAACCCACTCCAGTATTCTTGCCTGCAGAATCCCATGGACAGAGGGCCCTAGCGGGCTGCAGTCCCCAGGGTCGCAAAGAGTCGGACACGACTGAAGCAACTGAGCGCGCATACACACTTAAGAAAGGCCCACCCATCCCAACCCCATTTTGGTCCACCGCTGACGGGTTTGATTTGACCTCTGTCAGAACAGAACCTCTGTCAGAACCTCTTCCAGAATGAACACTTCAGGGCTTTTGGGCTCGGACACCTACTTGTTTTGAAGCCTCCAGGCTGGATGACAGAAACTTTAACTCCCCATTTGGACAGCTCTTGTCGCAGGATTGATGAAAACATGATCAGAGCTGCCTTGGATGAGCCATAAGCTGCCATCTTCTGCATTGGAACCCCTCCTAGGGAACAATGAGAGGAAGAAGAAAAACAATCAGGTCTGAGGTTTTTATTTGTTCATCCACTAAGTTTTTAGATGGCACCTACTTCATGCCAGGAGCTGGTATGAGCAATGACTAAGGCAGACAAAGGAAGACAAGGGCCCCCGGTACACAGGTGAGTATGTGTTCCTGATCACACTGTTGTCTGACTTCCTTTGCTTTTGCTTTCCATGGCTGTTCCATCACAGCTGATACAATGACAAACCAAGTGTAAGGCTCAGTCTCTCCCAGCAATTAAGCTAATGTAATAAAGAGCGTCTGCCCAACCTCTGACTTTCCGGTTTGGCCAACCTACATTCTGAGGTCCTGGGTGGACATATGTTGGGGGAAGGAGGGGTAGAATGGGCACTGTTCACTCCATTACTGTACTTGTACTTGGGCTTAACACATTGCTGCAAAGAGTAACAGACTGTGGGACATCTCTGTAAGAGGGTATGACCCGTCAGAATGGCCATCATCAAAAGGACTCTAAGTAATAAATGCTGCAGAGAGAGTTTGGAGAAAAGGAAACCCAACTACTGTGGACAGTGACTGCAGCCATGAAATGAAAAGATGCTTGCTCCTGGCAAGAAAATTGCAGCCCAGTAAAACTGGGGGGCAGGGAACACAGGCATTGAAGAGATACCTAGAAGAGCTAATATCAATTAGCATTATTCTTCTTACATGATTATTAAAGCTCTGGTTTAGGATTTCCCTGATGATCCAGCTGTTAAGACCCCACGCTTCCAGTGCAGAGGGTTCAGGTTTGACCCCTGGTGGGGAACCTAAGATCTCACAGGCCAGGCAGTGCAGCCAAAAATAAATTTTTTTAATAAATCTTTGGTCTGGCTCACATAACTTCCTTTTGGGAAACACACTCCCTCATCCCTCTGTTTCTGCAGGAAGGCCGCCAGTCAAGGGTACTGTCATCATTAAGAGAAGCCGACTGGCCAATCATGATCTTGCATCCCCTGGCCATGGAGACTGCGCTGGAGCTGTGCATGTGACTTCAACTGAGCAGAGTCCTGATATAGATTGTGGCAGGGAGATAGCTTTATCATTTATTCCTGGCTATCTACATGTGATAATGGTGAAATATCAGAACTCCTGGGGCCGTTTTGGTTACCACCTCACAGAAGGTAAGCAAAAGAAAGTGGTGACAAGTGAGTTCAGGAAGCTAGAGGTGGAAGGTTGTGGACTGAAATGGAGATGGAGCTGGGGGAAGAGTTATGATGACCTTGAAGCTTGTTTGCGACTGTCAGTGAGCTCGTAAACTCCTACTTCCTTCTTTAAGTTCCTTTGAGGTTTGGCCCTGTCACTTAAAAGAAAGAGTCCTGAAGCTTAACTAATGCAATTTCAATACAGAATCTGGCATCAAATATTAAACTCTGATTCCTGCTTGCCGTGTATTTAAGCTGCTTCTTATTGAAGTGATTAAATTAAGAGTTCAAAATCCAATTCCTTCCTTTGACCCATGAGAAGGGCCAAAGAAGCTAAAGCAACTTGTTCAAACTTTCAACCCAGTTTGGACAGTTAGACTTGTCATTTCTTCACAGTTTTTAGAGATGAGGTGTGCGTGGCCAGCTGGAAGGCAGGTTAGCAGAGGGCAGCAGTTAAGGGCTGGCTTCTAGAGCCAACTGCGCCTGTGTTCAAAGCCAGTTAAAGTTAGGAAAACCAGTTCATGTTTATGCACCTGTCTTTTGATCTGTAAATTAAGAATAAGGGTAATACGTGTATCTCAGGATGGTTGTGAAAGCTGAGTGAGTGAGTGGTACTAAACAGGCTCCCTAATAGACCTTCCTGTTATTTGCCCAGGCACTGGCTTGTTTAAAAGCTCCCTCAGGTGATTCCAGTGGTCAGATTTGGTTGTTAAATGCTTCTCAAGAACATCTCTGAATTTTTTCCATTTATTTCTGTCTTCTGGATGTGTAAATGTTAATACAGCTTGGGACCTGGGAAAACTGAGGTTTATGTTTCGGTTGTAGAAGTTGTGACTCAGAAGTTGGATAGTGACCTGGCATTGTTGTCTTATCTTTGATCTAAGTCTCAGAGATGTGGGTGGGGGCAGGGGGAGGGCAGGGGTAAGGTATGTTGTGTTTCAAGAGTCTGAAATTAAATCTAAGGCTATGCTGGAAGAAAGTGTTTCTTGTTTACATGTTTGGTTTTGATTGGTCTTGAACTGTATGTGCCTTGGTCAAAATATATTTCCCTTAATTTATGTTGACTGAAAGCATATCTTAAAAGGTTGCATTCTTTATGATTCCATTTATATTACATTCTTGAAATAAAAGTATACAGATGGAGAATAGATTCGTGGTCGCCAGAAGTTGGAGTGAGAGTGTGGATGTGGTCCTGAAAAGGATAACTCAGGGGATCTTTTTGCTGAAACATTCTGTATTTTGATTCTGTTGGTGGTTTTAGAAATCTATGCATATGATGAAACTGCACAGAATTAAACACACACATAAATGGGTGCAGATAAAACTGATGAAGTCTGAATAAGCTCTGTGCACGGTACTGATGGTTTTGATGTCACACTATAATTATGCAAAATGTTATCTTTAGGGAAGGCTGAGTGAAGGGCCAACAGGACTTCCCTGTACATTTCCTTGCAGCTTCCTGAGAATCTATACTTATTTCCAAATATAAAAATTTTAAAGGCATACTCTCTTTAAGACATCTTAGGGCAAGAGAATTGCCTAGCTCCCATTTAGTACTCTTGCCTGGAAAATTCCATGGATGGAGGAGCCTGGTAGGCTGCAGTCCATGGGGTTGCTAAGTCAGACATGACTGAGCAACTTCCCTTTCACTTTTCACTTTCATGCATTGGAGAAGGAAATGGCAACCCAGTCCAGTGTTCTTGCCTGGGGAATCCCAGGGACGGGGGAGCCTGGTGGGCTTCCGTCTATGGGGTCGCACAGAGTCGAACACGACTGAAGTGACTTAGCAGCAGCATGTAGGTCTTTGGATGTACCAAGATCATAAGGTCTCTTAACATTTTGGTAAATAAAACTAAAAATTTAGGTGTTTTTTTTTTAAGCTTGTCATGGGAGGCCCCTGGTTTTCCCTCGTGGCTCATTGGTAAAGAATCCGCCTGCCAATGCAGGAGATGTGGGTTTGATCCCTGGGTTGGGAAGATCTCCTGGAGAAGGAAATGGCAACCCGCTCCCGTATTCTTGCCTGGAGAATCCCATGGACACAGGAGCCTGGCAGGCTACAGTCCATGGGGTTGCAAAAGAAGTAGACATGACTTAGCAACTAAATAACAACAAATAGGAAGCCCCCAAATCAAGGTCTGGCTAATCTGAAATGTAAAAGATGAGCCCCCTAAGCACACCAGAGTGTGGAACATTTCTGCTGAGGCTGCAAGCAAATTTAAAGTGACAGTGTACTTGTTTGTCACTCCATCCCACATCCACCCCCATCACATACTTGGCTAATGCAAAAGCAAAACTTTGCCCTTAGAGGGATACTCGCTTAAGACATACTAAAATTGAATGCTGGGGTTCCTGTCAATCGATTCTAAGTAGCCAGCGCTGGTAAACTGCCCAGAATATGGGGTGACCTGTTATTAAGCAACTTAATGGAACACCCAGGCAACAATGGGACTTGTTTTAACCATCTGCATACAAACCCATGGACTATTTTCTGCTGCTGTGGTTGCTTTGCTGCTAAGTCATGTCTAACGTTTTGCAACCCCATGGACTGTAGCCCACCAGGCTCCTCTGTCTATGGGATCTCCCAGGCAAGAATACTGGAGTGGGTTGCCCTTTCCTCCTTCAGGGGATCTTCCCAACCCAGGGATCGAACCCTCATCTCCTGCATCGACAGGCAGAACCTTTACCACTGAGCCAGCAGGGAAGCCCCAGGGACTCTTTCCATCCTTCACAGCTGCAAACCATCTATCTCCCCTTGGTGGAGCCACCATGAATGCAGCATCCCACCCCCTTCTAAATCTACCAGTCTCCCCTACCCAGTCTTTCTGCCTCGGGGAACTACTCAGTGACTGTTGTCTGGCAAGAACAAACTCAGCATTCACATTCGTCATCAGTCTGGGGGTCCTTGTCTTGGACTTCATGGTGTAGAGGGAACCTTGAAGTTACAATCCTGCAGCGTACAGAACTGTGAGGCCTTCCCCCGACCCACCCCCCACCCCATCCCCTAAGGTGGGGCTCAGTCCTAGTCTTTGCCTGACTCATTTGGTGCTGGACAAGTACAGGTTAGTAACCTTTCTCTCAGTTCTAGCAGTCAAGTGCTCTTGGGGTCCTCTGAGGAAGCACAGGGCCTCAAGGGCTCCTCATATGCACAGTGAGACACACCTACCAGGTCATCTTTTTCCTGACCAAAAGCTAACACAAGGCTTTCCACGTGGATGTCCTATAACACAGGGCAGAATAGCTGCAACTTGTCAGCCTGAAGCTGCATAGGTAGGGTGTGATACTTTTATTTATAGTAAGTGTGTATTTGGTCATGGCCGTTGTTTCTGGCACTGGGCTTCTAAAGCCCCAGGAGTTTCCTAAGGCAGTGGTCCCCGGCCTTTTTGGCACCAGGGACTGATTTCATGAAAGACGATTTTTCCACAGACAGGAGGTGGGGGGTGGGGATGATTTCAGGATGATTCAAGCACATACATTTATTATGCGCTTTATTTATGATCTAACCCCGCCACTAATCTGACAGGAGGTACTAGTCTCAGGGCTGGCTGTTGGGGACCCCTGCCCTAAGGGGCAGGAGCTGCAAAGCTTAAAGGAGACTTTTGTCATGTTAATGAGGCAACCAGCAAAACCCTCTCCTAAGGATGGGGCTGGTTGCCACTGGATTCAACCTTGTGATTAGAGGGTTGGAACTTTCAGTCTTACCCCCACCTCCATCTCCAGTGAGGGGAGAGGGGAGATTGAGATCAATCATCAATGGCTAACGATGTAGTCAATCACGTGCTCTAATGAAGCCTCATGAAAGCCCCAAAGGAGGGGGTTGGGAGAGCTTCCAGGTCAGTGACCACATGGAGATTGGCTTTCAGAGAGCATGGAAACATCTCACCCTTTCCCCATGCCTTGCCCTGTGTCCCTTCATCTGGCTCTTGATCTGTATCCTTTAATATCCTTTGTAATAAACCAGTAATCCAGTGAGTTGAGCTGCTCTAGCAAATTAATCAATCCCAACAACGGAGTAGTGGGTACCTCTGCTCTACAGCCCATCAGAAGCACAGATGATAACCTGGGCTTGTGAGCAGCATCCAATGTTTGTTTGTTTGCCCCCGTGTCTGCCTGACATGTCCTTGTTTGGTGACCTGGAAGAGTGAGAATTTAGAGAATTTAGAGTAAAAGACCTCGATACCAACCCTCATTCCATTGCTTACCACCTGGATGATCCTGGGCTAGAATGTGCTTAGGACTGAGCCCTCAACCAGCAGGACCTGATGCTGTATCCAGGTAGAGAATGTCAGAATTGAGTAGCATTGTAGGCACCCTGCTGGTATCTGAGCATTGCTTGTTGGTGTCAGGGAAACTCTTCTCTTCAATTTGGGACCAGGCACAGGACACATTTATAGGGGTACCAGGGTCCCATATCCACAGCAGCTTTCTCATTCTCTAATATCCTTCCCAAGACAGTACTCATGACCTTGTCTTAGGAGAAAGTAGTGAGGGCTCCCAGCTGGTTTCTGCTTCCTCCAAGGTCAAGTGAGTCAATTCAACTAACAAAGTCCAGGGAATTCCCTGGCAGTCCAGGGGTTAGGGCTTCCCTGCTGAGGGCCAGGGTTCAATCCCTGGTCAGGGATCTAAGAATCTCCACCTCCATCCTCCTCCCCCCAAAAAGGAACAAAGTTCATTACTATATTGCACCTTTCCAGCTCAAGAACACAGACCAGGGTTTCCATGGTGGTCCACTGGTTAAGGTTCCATGCTTCCACTGCAGGGGTCGTGGGTTTGATCCCCTAGTTGGGGAAATTCTGCATGCTATGACGTGCAGCCAAAAGGAAAAAAAAAAAAAAAAGAACACAGACCAACCCAGGAGAGGTAGGTTTGCTTACCTCGTTTAGGTATGGATAACAGAAATTTGAGATTAATAGCATCTCCCCAGTCCCTGGGGATTTAATAAACTGTTCAGTAACAAAAGAAATATCTAAGACCTTGTTCAAAGTGTGATTGAGAAGCAGTGGTAGCAGCTGGGAGTCTATTAGAAGTGCAAGCCCTCGGGTCCCACTCCAGACCCACTGAATCAGAAATTCTGGGGGTGAGAGCAGGATTTTTTTCTTACTGTGATGAAACACACAAAATGTAAAATTCACCATCTAACCCTTTTAAGGTGTATAATTCAGTGGCTTTTAGTATGTTTACAATATTGCACAACCAACAGCACTATTTGGTATTTTCAATGCCCCCAAAGGAAACCCCATAACCATTAAGAAGTCACCTCTCACACCCTTTCCCTCCAGGCCCTGAGAACCACTAACCTGCTTTCTGTCTCGATGGGTTTGCCTGTGTTGGACATTTCACATAAATAGGACTGTCCCAAGATGTGGCCTTTTGTGGCTGGCCTCTGTCACTTAGCATGATCTTCTCAAGGTTCACCCTTCAGTGTATCAGCGCTTTGTTCCTTTTGGTGGATTAATAATATTCCACTGTGTGGACAGACCACATTACGTTCATCAGTTCATCAGCTGATGCCCATGTGGGTTGTTTCCATCTCTAGCTATTGTAAGTTAATAATGATGCTATGAAGACCTGTGTACGAGTTTTTGTTTGAACACCTGTTTTCTGTTCTCTCAAGTCCACACTTAGGAGTAGAATTGCTGAGTCATACTGTAACCCTGTGTTTAATTTATTGCTGCTGCTGCTGCTGCTGCTAAGTCGCCTCAGTCATGTCCAACTCTGTGCGACCCCATAGACGACAGCCCACCAGGCTCCCCCATCCCTGGGATTCTCCAGGCAAGAACACTGGAGTGGGTTGCCATTTCCTTCTCCAATTTAATTTACTGAGGAACTGCCAAATGTTTTCCACAGAGGGTGCACCATGTTACATTCCCACCAGCAATTCAGGAGAGTTCCACTTCCTCCACATCCTGGCAGATCAAGTGTTGTTTTCTGATTTTTCATGACATCACCCTAGTGGGTGTGAAATATTACCTCATTGAAGTTTTGGCTTCCTGTCATTGTTTTTAAGTAGCCCTCTTGCTGATATTAACGCATCCAAAGTTTAAAAAAATCGTCCAGGGACCAGTAGCATTCACTTAGGAACTAGTTACGAAATACAGACTCTTAGGCCCTCTCAGACCAATTCAGTCAAATCCTGCATTTTAACAGGGCCGCCCGATGCAAAGCGCTGACTCATTGGAAAAGACCCTGATGCTGAGAAAAATTAAAGGCAAAAGGAGAAGAGGGCAACAGAAGATGAGATGGTTGGATGGCATCACCGACTCAATGGACATGAGTTTGAGCAAACTCGGGGAAATAGTGAAGGACAGGGGAGCCTGGCGTGCTGCAGTCCATGGGGTCACAGAGAGTCAGACACGACTGAGCGCCTGAACAGCAACAGCACCCAGGTGACCTCCGTACACAGTGTTTGAGAGGCACTGATGCAGGCGACAGCCCTAAACTGCTAACACCTCCTCATCATTGCTTAAGCATACTAGAGTGAGGGTCTGTGGTTCTTCTGTTTGGGTTTTTTTTTGTTTTTTTGTTTTTTTTTTTTGCCCCCTCCCCATTTTTGCCTGGTATCTTCCTTGTTTGGTAGTGTGGAAGAGAGAGGAACACAGAATTTGGAGTCAAAAAACAGACCTGGCTACCAACCCTGACTCAACTGCTTACCAGCTGGATGATCCTGGGCTAGAGTGTTCTTGATCTAAAAGGAATTAGTCTCTGCATCCTGTAGATGTTAGAAATGAATGACTTCATGTATGTTAGCATCTAGTTAAACTCCACACGAAGACGTTCACTCCATCTTGCTCTCCCCTCTCCCCCATTATCCTATGCTTGCCCTGGCTAGTTTTAAGGAAGTAGATCTCATCTTTGGCTTCCTCTCACATTACTGAGCAGCTGAGACTGGCTGAATGATTTGCCAGTGGTTCCCTTAAGGCAGCTAGTTCGGCAAAGGGAAAAAAAAAGAAATCCAGGCATGATCCCATAGTCAATTTCTACCGACTCGGGCTTCCTGGTGGCTCAGTCAGTAAAGAATCTGCCTGCAGGACAGGAGACATGGGGTGCAATCCCTAGGCTGGAAGATCTGCTGGAGAAGGAAATGGCAACCCACTCCAGTATTCTTACCTGGGAAACCGCATGGACAGAGTCGCCTGGCGCGTTACAGTCCCTGGGGTCACAAGAGTTGGACATGACTTGGTGAATAAATCACCACATGGCCTAAGTCAAACTGAACTCAAGGTTGGATCTGCCGATACCTAGCATTTGTAGACTTGTAAGACTCTCTGCGAGGCCAATGACTTGCCTGCAATTTTTTCACGCATTTTTAAACAGCTTGATGTGATGGGTGTCAACTACAAATTGGCACTTGCCAAGATCATTGTGAACAACTGAACAGCAAGGGCATTCACCATCTGCCTTGGTGGAGGCTGAACCCTGCACTGTTGCAACTGTTGACCTTTGACACCCGCTGAGGGAGTTCAGGGTGGACTAAGGCACTCTGTGCCCCTGATGGCGTGGGCCTTTAGATAGAAGTTTTAGGAACAGATTTTATAAGCTCAGTCTTTGCATCCCCTCATATCTAGAAAAGCAATAAATCCCTCCATGGTGACATCAGATCCTCTTGCCTAGCAGAAACCTTTTTGTAAATGAATGCTTAATGGTATTGAACTCCCCTCTTCACCAAAATCTTATATATTGGCCTTCCCCTACTACCTCTTTTGGAATGGTCTCTCAGAACTATCTGAGGGGCTGCCTTCCGGGCTGCAGTCCTCATTTTGCCCGCAATAAAACTCAACATGCAACTCTCAAGTTGAGCATCTTTTTAGTCAACTTGGGCAAACATTACTCCCTCTCAGCAGAGAGATCCCTGTTATGGAGCGACTTCTGCCACTGTGCCAAGTGCTCAGAACCCACAGTGCATTTAGCTCGACGGTTGGGACTGGAAGTTCTCAACTGGGGGTGATTCTGCACCCCACCCCCACCCCCAGTGGACACGTGGTAACATCTGAAGGTTTCTCAGTGCTGTGCGTGGGTACTACTTACATCCAATGAATCAAGAATACGCGTTGCTAAACATCCCACAGTGCATCAGACAGCGCCCCACAGAAAGAATTAGCCTCCCCGGAAATATCAGTAATGTGGAGGCTGGGAAATGCTGCCTTAGACTCGGGCGCTGTGTCACCCTGTCATGACAGAAGATGAAAGGGACCCATAGACAAGCGGGGTGGCCTGCCCTCAGGTCACCCAGCTAGCTTAAGACAAGAGCACAGTTCAGAGCACGACCGGCTCAAAATCCCTGAGGCCTGAGTCGTTTTGATAAGGTTTGCTTTTAGCAGTTCTCACTCAAGCACAGCTTGCAGCATAACACAGGTATTTTCTCTGCAATTTCTTAAGAGGACAGCTGGCCAGAGAGGACCTCAGACCTCTCAAACATAAAGATTTTTCACCTGCCCTTTGTCCCATCAATCAGAGAGTCATCGCTCACTTCCTTCAATCCTTGGTTAAATATTTATCAAACTGCCTTGCCAAGATTCAGGTTAAAGAGCCATCCTATTCTGAGGCAGGGATGAGAAACGAACTTGCTTACAGGGCAGGGGGGAATGTCCTCCTGGGTAGGTTGTGGTCAAATCTGGAAGTAGTGGCCTATTGGGCTTATCTGCCCAGGAGCTATAGTGTGTTGTAGGGAGCAGCAGGATGAAATGCCATGCAGTGTCACGGTCAAGCGTGGTGATGCCAGCAGCAGGGGAGATAGAAAGCCACAGGGGCACACAGAGCCAGCCTCTTCATGGCAGATGGCCTTTGAGTCTCTCACCCCACTACACGCCAGGTCCAAGGCCGACGCTTAAATCCGTGTCATTTCATCCCATCTCACCATGGCCCTAAGAAGGAGCAATCATTTTTATCCCCTCTGTAAAATGCACAAGCTGCAACTCAGATTCAGGACTTCGACCTGGGTCACTCCACTGTCAGCGGGAAAGACAGGATCAAAACCCACGCAATTTATCTCCACTCAGCTTCCTGACTTTCTCTCCTTTTTGAAACCTGACTCTACCTATATAGCTACATGCTGCCTCTCTTGTTCTTCCTCTTTCTTGTTGCTTTCTTTGGAGAGGGGGAGATGTAGGAGGGAGGGGTGCATTCATAATGTGATTGACTCTTGTGCGCATCTCCTGGAGAAGTCTTTAAAGAAGCAATGTTTCTGCCCTGCCCCAATCCTGGAACTTCCTGTCTACAGGAGTGGTTATACTGACCCTCTTTACACCTGGGTATGGGGGTGAAGCTAAAGCTTACAGATTAGTAGGCAGAGGAACATGGTAGAGGTAATCCTTTGGGAAAAGTCTCTGACATGATATTAACACAAGATCCTACCTAAATCAGTGGGAGAGGCAGTGACTTGGTATATTAGAACATGGGGCCAAAGTTCAATTCCAGTTCTAGCTGGAGGGTTGGTTATATAACTGTTCTGAAACCTGATTTTCACAATACAAAAGGAGGATATTAATACTTTGCAGGGTTGTTAAGATCATATATCTGATGGCATCCCCAAAATGCCTAAAACCTAATAGTTGTTTGTGTAATTGCTAAGTCATGTCTGACTCTGACCCCATGGACTATAGCCTGCCAGGTTCCTCTGTCCATGGAATTTTCCAGGCAAGAATACTGGAGTAGGTTGCCATTCCCTTCTCCATAATGCCTAATGGATGCTTCCTAATAATTATTAACATCTATTAGATGTCTGCTATATGCCAGACACCGCTCTGAGTGCTTTAATATCAGTTCTATTGGTCACAACTGTCCACCTTCCAACCACTCTTTGACTCTGACCCTCTGGCCTCCCTCTTATAAGCATTATTGTAACCGCATCAGACCCACCTAGATAACTCAGGATGACCTCTGCCTTTCAGATCCTTGACTCAATCATACCTACAAAGTCCCTTTTGCCAGGTAAGGTCACATGATTCAGGTCCAGGGAATCATGGCATGGATATATTTGAGAGATCATTATTCTCTACCAGACCACTTGTCTATTCACAGTGTCCTGAGACACTGTCTTTGGGGTTACTTGCTATGCAGCCTTGAATAAGTGGAACAGAGTTATCAGTTCCAGCTTAGGTCCTCCTGGCTGATGCAAACTTCCATGATAAATCTACATGATATTCTTGTCATGCAGAGGGTGGCCTAGGTGCCAGGCTCAAGACAACCTGAAGGGTCAGGGCAGCCCAGGAGCTCCCAGGAGAACTTTGGAGAACACTTATTAGTGACTGGCTCTCTCTCTCTCGCCATACCTCCATCTTCAAAATGAGAAAAAGACCAGCATGTACTCCCAAATAAGTACATTTTCCAAAATTACTATTACATTAGCTTTGCCAAGAGACTCATCATCAAGCTGTCATCATCTTGGATGTTAGTTTCTACGGATTAGTCGTAGGCTATATAGAGTCTTTTACACATCCCATGACTTTTCTGATTTTTGTGTTACAGTCTAGCTTCTTTTCTCCTTCTTCCATTGTTCTGCAAAACACTCATCAGCAAACTTCAAGGAATTGTGCTGAATTCCTCTGCTCCTCATCGATAAGGTAAACTGTATGCATGGTTTAAGATCTTTGGCTCCTGTCTTCATAGAAATGCCTGTGCTGTCAGAGACATATGCTTCCTGTCTGCTCTGATTCCATGCTATTGTTCTAACAACTTTATAAAATACCCTGGGTGATTTCTGAGTCCTGTAAATGAACCCACTGCTGGGTTTTCCCTGAAACATAAGGATTCGGAGCTGGGTGTGATGAAGGAAGACTCCACACATCCTGGTGGAGGGAGTGAGAGGCTCTGGTGGGTGACTGGCTGAGAGCAAAGGAGAGAAAGGCACAGGGATAAACAAACCAAAGAAAGCTCAACGCTCTGAAACCTAAAGACCAGGAGATGAACAGAAAGAAGTTAAGAGAGCAAACTTTTGAGTTGCTAGTAGCAAGTTTAGCTTCAAACATGTTGACTTGATGCTGATGGTAAAATAATGGAATGGAAATAGTTAAGGCTAGGTGTAAAGGTTTTACATGTCTAGTGGTGAGAATAGGAGTGAGATGTGTGATTTAATACTCAAAAATTTTCCTCTAATGGAAACATGTGATAAGTGAAAGTTTTAGTTGCTCAGTCGTGTCCGACTCTTGAGACCCCATGGACTGTATCCCACCAGCCTCCTCTGTCCATGGAATTCTCCAGGCAAGAATACTGGAGTGGGTAGCTATTCCCTTCTCCAGGGGATCTTTCCAACCCAAGAGTCAAACTAGGGTCTCCTGCATTGCAGACATATTCTTTACTGCCTGAGCCACCAGGGAAGCCCAAACATGTGACAAGTCAGTTCGCAGTCTTGGCTTAAGGACTTCCATGGGGGTCTAGAGGTTAAGTAAGACTCTGTGCTTCCAATGCAGAGGGTGTAGGTTTGATCTCTGGCCAGGGAACTAAGATCCTACATGCCATGTGGCATGGCCAAATTTTTTTTTTAAGGCTCATAAAAGTTTTAGAGGCCAAGTTGAAGATGTATGAATGGACATCCTCGTAGTATAAATTCATCACTTGTCCATTCATTCATCCATTTTTCCATTCATTTGCACCCTTGCATTTTTTCATTTGTTTATTGAGCTTTTACTTCATGCCAGACACTGGGCCCATAACAGATAGTGTGCATATTAGTGAAATGTAAAATAGAATCTTATGAACGAATGAGCAGCTCAAAGTTGAGAAGAGAGGAAGAGAAAAACTTCCTTGTTACTGTGTCAAGCAAAAGGCAATGATAAGTCATTTCAGTAAATATTTGTTGAATGAATGAGGCAAAGGAGCATGTAAGACTTCTAGAAGTACCAGACTGAGGAAATCAAAGTTTTTGCAGAGGCCAAAAATGTAAAGGCTAAATTCAGAAGAAAGATAAGGGTGAAATACTGCCAATGTGTTTTCTCAGGATTGGTTTGCTTTAGCAAAAAAACTGGAAATATTTTGGGGTTCTCATAAAAGATAAAATACAACACTCATTGCTCTTAACCATCTTAGACCTCTCTCTCTCCATCCTTTCCCCTCCACCCTCCCTCTTTTCCTTCCTTCTTTCCTTCCTTCCTTGCAACTAGCAGTGTTAATGTTGAAAGTGTTAGTTACTCAGTCGTGTCCAACTCTGCAACCCCATGGACTGTAACCTGTCAGGCTCCTCTGTCCATGGAATTCTCCAGGCAAGAATACTGGAGCGGATTGTCATTCCCTTCTCCGGGGGATCTTCCTGACCCAGGGATTATGCCTGGGTCTCCTGCATTGCAGGCAGATTCTTTACTGTCTGATTCTTTACTTTCCCCATCAGGGAAAGTAGCAATGTTAGCAACACACTCAAATAGCTATAAAGTTCAAGGAAGTTGCTAACTTAGAACCAGGGAAGAAAATATCAGGGAAAATATCAATTGTCTTAAAAAAAAAAAAAAACCTTCCCCCTTGAAACGTAAAGAAACCCAAATCAGACGAACAAATAGTTGGACTTCTATTTTTTTAAAAAATCTTACTCAGAGCCAACTGATCCAACAGTGAAGATCAGCATTCCTCTACGCAAAGACAGGATCCTGGAGTTTAGAGCCCACCCTCTAGGCTTCCCACTTACCCACTCAGTGACTTCCCCAAACAACCCCCTGGACACCACTCAAAGCCTACTAAGGTTCTGAGGAACCCCAGTTTGTAGGTTTATCATATATGGCCTTTACTATGCTGAGGTAGGTCCCTACTATGCCCATATTTTGAAGAATTTTAATCATAAATGGGTGCTGAATTTTGTCAAAGTCTTTTTCTGCATCTATTGAGATTATCACCTGGTTTTTATCTTCCAATTTGTTAATATGGTGTATCACATTGATTGATTTGCATATATTGAAGAATCTTTGCATCCCTGGGATAAACCCAACTTGATCATGGGGAATGAGCTTTTTGATGTGTTGCTGAAATCTGTTTGCTAAAATTTTGTTGAGGATTTTTGCATCTATGTTCATAAGTGATATTGGCCTGTAGTTTTCTTTTTTTGTGTTGTCTTTGTCTGGTTTTGGTATCGAGAACCCCAGTTTGGAAATATCTATCCTAGGAGAAAGAATTTGACATCACCTGCATGAGCATTTTTTTATGGAAGGGAGATGTTAAACCCTTAACTTGTTAACTATCTGCCCTTTGAAATGGAGAGAGATGAGCCATCAAATGTCACACCCTGTCCCAACTATCTTGAGATTGCAAAACGATGGGAATGAACTTAAGGAAAATGCTAGTTGGCAGCCAACAGACATACGGAGCACTGACAGTGCCAAAAGAGTGAAGACATGTGCCTACTCATTGTCCAAGGAAGGACAGAGAGTGCAGATGCTGGGAGGCTGGAAGACACAGGTCCTCCCTCTGTCACGCTGGCGTGAGCTGTATGCAGGGTTTCCTGGCCAAATCTAGGAAGCTTGTGCGTTAGCAGTCACGCTGTGAGGATATGTGAGAACCCTAAATCCCCAGTAATGAACAGATGAGTTAGAAGATAGGTAAGAGTCACTACAAGAAAGGTTTTGTACTAAGATCGACGGCAAACACAGGATTTGACTAATCTTCATCCAGCCCTGCATGAGAGTCCTGTTTTCTTGTTCAGCCCACAAAGAATGCTACAAGCTGCATCTTGTAGGACTGGCACCCACAGCCTTGTAGGGGAAAGGCAAGCTCACCTGCCATGCTACTGATGTTCACCAGCCTCCCCTTGGATTTTCTAAGAAGAGGCAGAAATGCCTTTGTGACTTCCACGGCCCCGAAGAAGTTCACGGCCATGCATCGTTTGTATTCGGTCATGGGAATGAGTTCCCCTTCTGTTGGTAAGCCAAGGACTCCAGCGTTGTTGATCACAGCCCACAGTCCTGAGAACAGAAAGGAACAACTCTGAGATGGGGCAATACCAAGAGAGTGCGATGATTTTTAATCCTTCAAGCTCCTAAGTCAAAAGGACCCATTTGAGACTTGAGATCTGGGCAAGAGATCACTTCAACTCTCACACCTTTGTCTTGGGGCTTCCCTAGAGGTCCAGTGGTTAAGACCTCACCTTCCAATGCAGGGGGTTGTGGGTTCAATCCTTTGTTATGGAGCTAAGATCCCACATGCCTCATGGCCCAAGCCAAAACATAAAACAGAAGCAATACTGTATCAAATTCAATTAAGAGTTTAAATATGGTTCACATTTTTTAAAAAGTCCTGAAAAGGGAAAAGCCTTACTCTCCTTGAATACTTGTGAAATATCAAGAAATGGTTTTATGGAGGTATATTCTTTTGCCTCAAAGTTTATTCCAAGTCTGCCTCGTGTTTCTCCCTCAAAGCAGTATGTGGAGACAGAATGGTGTCTCTAGGACATGCCAATTTAAGACAATGCGGCTCACATGCAGTGCAACAAAATAAGATTCTGTCTTCCTTTTCCTTTGAGTAGAAAAGTTCCCCTAGTAGAGGGAAACAGGAAAACTAGAGCAGAAATGCCAACAGCTAAGAAGACTGCGGAGTCCTTGAGCTCTGCTCCCTTCCCCAGCCGGCCTGATCCCCTTGACTGACTGGAATCACAAGGAGAGCTTGTTCACACACAGGTGGCTAGGCTCCAGCTCCAGAGAAACTGATTGGGGATGTCTGGGGTGAGGCCTGACAATGTGCATCTCTAGCAAGTTCCCAGGTGATGCTGACACTACAGGCCTGGACCTCACTTGGAGAACCAGTGTCCACAACTGGTGATTTTTCAGCCTTGACTGCACATTAAAATCATCTGCGGAGCTTTTTCAAACCCTGACACCCAGGCCATACCACAGCCAATTAGATCAGCAACTGTGGGGTAGTAAAGAAAGGGGATCTCGGCATTAGCCCTTTTTAAAATTCCCTACATAGATGATTCCAGTGTACAACCAAGCTTCGGAGTTGTTGCCCTAAATGGCAGTAGAGTGGTAATCCAGAAACTCCATGTGCTTTGTGGGGAGGAGGGTCTGGAGCACAAGTGAGTCACCTGGCAGAAACAAAGGCGACAGGATCTGGGGCACGTTCTGCTAGACAGACCTGAAGCAGATTCTCTGAGTTCCCTGAGCCACGGCAGGGTTTAGACCAG
The DNA here is from genome assembly GCA_006410935.1 of Redunca redunca. NCBI lineage: Eukaryota > Metazoa > Chordata > Mammalia > Artiodactyla > Bovidae > Redunca > Redunca redunca. The sequence continues at coordinate 95,908 of SJYQ01003541.1, read as the reverse complement.
TGGTTCTCAAGGTGTGGTCCAGACCAGCAGCAACAACTCGGAACTTGTTAGAAATGCAAATACTGGAGCCCTATCTCAGACCTGCTGGATCAGAAACTGACGATCAGAAATTACTGCTGAAGCTCAGCATTGTGACATAACATGCCCAAGTGTGAGCTGCATGCCCATGTGTGAGAACCACTGGGATATAGAGGAGCAGAATGAGCCTCCATGCTAGGAAAGGCACAGAAATGGCAGCAGACACCAGCCCTAAGTTCAAAGAGGCAAGTGCCAGCCAACCTGCATGAGGACTGGACAGAGTATTGGACATCTCAGCAGAGTCCAGCATGAAGCACTGGCCATCAAAGATACAATGTCCCGTCCCTAGGAGTTTAGGATGCCACCCTGGGGAAATGAGAGAAAGCAGCAAACAACTGACATGGTTTTCGCCATGTGGCTCAAGATAGAAATTGAGTTGACTTATAGAAAATAAAGTTACATTTCTTGCACAGCTGAGTTGGTGGTCTGACATTTACATGTAGTAATGACCGGGAGCTGTAAGTGAGAGGATGCTTGGCACGCAGTAAGAGCTCTATAGCTATTAGGAGGTTGGTGATAGGAGGAGAGGATGCCTCCAACTAATCCCTTCAAGTGATAGTTTTAATTGACTCAGCCTGATGCATATCTTTGACCATTCCAACATACAGGTGGCAGCTTGAGAATGCCCTAGGACAGGGACCAGCAAACATATCCTGTAAAAGGCTGGATAGTAAATGCTTTAACATTGCAGGTCCTACTCACTCAACTCTGCCATTACAGTGTGAGCAGCCACAGCAATCTGTAAATGAACGGGAGTGGCTGTGTTCCAATAAAACAATAGGGATGTTGACATTTGTATCCCATATAATTTTCATGTGTCAAAAAAAAACTTCTTCTGATTTCTTTTAACCATTTAAAAATATAAACACGATCCTGAGCTCACAGGATATACAGAAACGTGGCAGATCTATATAATAATCTATATATCTTTATAAAATACTCTTTAAATGACAAAGTTAAAGAGATAGAAAGCAGGTTAAGGATGAGAATATGGCTTTTCAGAGGTAACGTGAGAGGGTCTGGTGATGATGGAACAGTTCTGTATTTTGAGTGGGGTGATATTGCACAAAACTACACGTTATGAAATTGTGAGCAAGCACACACACACACACACACATTTGCATGTATAGCTGATGAAATCTGAATGAACTCAGGGGATTACACCAATGCCAATTTCCTGGTTTTGATATTGTACTATAGTTACGCAAGATATTAACACTGGGGGAGGCTTGGCAAAGAGTGAATCTACTATTTTTCAAAATAAAATGTTAAAAAAAAAAAAAAAAGAGGCAGGGCCACAGCTTGCCAGCTCCTGCCATAGAATTCTAAGCTGGCCAATAAACCTATTATACCCGTAGGGCTTCATAATAGTTTTTAAAAAATTAATATTAATAACGAGCAAAGGGATTCCCCGATGGCTCACATTAAAAGAATCCACCTGCAGTGCAAACGACACAGGAGACACAGGTTCGATCCCTGGGTCAGGAAGATTCACCTGGAGGAGGGTGCAGCAACCCACTGCAGTATTCCCACCTGAAGAATCCCACACACCAAGGAACCTGCCAGGTGATCGTCCATAGCGGGTCACAAAGAGTCAGGCACGATTGAGTATGCAGATACCAGGGCAATAACGAACAATGTGTTCATACTAATTTTAAAACCTGCTATGTAGGGCCACCACACAGTTGCTGGCCCTCTTACAGGAGCTGAGGTTTTCTGGTTTATCCACGTGGCCCAGAGGGTTCTTTAGCAAACATCCTTCTTCATGATTTTAAATGAACCTGTTCTACTGCTCCACTTTCTGTTTGACTTGAGAGGCTGAAGTCAAGAGAGACCTCGAGAACAGGTAATTCTGTATTGGTGTTGAATTGGTATATTGGTAACTCTGCCTCAGTAAGGACTGTTCTCCAGAATGCAGGCCCTAAAACAGCATGTAAAGTGTTTTCCAAATGCTCACACCTTGGAAAGCGTACTGATTGGATCCTTTCATCCCAGGACACTGGCATTGTTATTAGCATTTCAAGAAGTACTACTTTATCATTCACTATGACCAATACTGTCCCTCTGGGCCTCTCTAGATGGTGGATATTAAATATCTCCTAACAAGCCACCATCAGGTCAATAAAAGGGACAGCAAAAGACAAGGCCAGGAAAATGACCTTTCTAGAAAACAACTATATTTCTTTTTTTCTGGGTAGATCAGATGTGAAGAGGATACAAGGAGGAAGTCCTTGAGGCCTTCATGGAAAACCCCCAAGTGAAGCCAGAACAGGAGAAAGCAAAGTTGATTAAGAGAGTCTGGGTCCTTATGACATTGCCTGAGTGCCTGGATCCAGACATGCCTGAAACCAACAGGTCCTTTCAGTTATGTAAGCAAAATGCATTCTCTTTATGCAAAGAGCTGACTCATTTGAAAAGATGTTGGGAAAGATTGAAGGCAGGAGGAAAAGGGGATGACAGAGGATGAGATGGTTGGATGGCATCACTGACTCAATGGACACGAGTTTGGTAAACTCTGGGAGTTGGTGATGGACAGGGAGGCCTGACATCTTGTGGTTCGTGGGGTCACAGGGAGTCAGACACAACTGAGTGACTGAACTGAACTAGGAATCTTCTTTCTTAACATCTGAACTGAACTATGCTTTAGCAGTTTTGAATTGGTTATGTCACTTGTATCTGAAAGAATCCTGATGGAAACATAGGTTTGGCTCTTAAGAAACCTGTGGTGAGGAGTGGGAGATGGACATATTTGTATAATAATCTAGTAATGAGGGTGTGTGCAAGGGGTAAAGAGTGAGTTTCCAGAAGAGGAAGTGAATGACATAGCCTGGATTACTGTTATGTTTGAGCTAGATCTCCTGTAGAGTGTGTGGTTGGACAAAGGCAAAAGTCTAGAGAAATGAATTTGAGGCAAGAGGGAAGTTTGGATAAGAGGAAGCTGAAAGTACAAAGTCATGAACTAGAACATTCTATTCTGGAAACCATTCATCATTTACTGAGTGGAACAGCAGATACTGCAGATGAAGGTTTTGTCAAGGGCTATTCTCCTGAAAGGTCTTAGAATCCCTGTGAAAGTGTTTGATGGTGAATGGAGGACCACAGAACCACTCAGTGAGACAAAGCATATGCCTGGCTCTTGGGAGGAGCCCAAGACACGGAGGCTCAGTTTAATCAAAGGAGATGGATGATACTCTAAGATGTGCACATTGTAAAGACCACTCTCCATCTAGAAAGAATGGGGAAGGAAATCCGATTACAAAGAGAGCTCAGGTGGGAGATGAGGGTCCCAGTTAAACCATAGCTACCCCTGGATAATAAGAAGGGGCGGGATGATAAAGATCTAGGACATAGAACTGACAGGACTCGGGACCAACAGGATGCAGAAATCAAGGGGAAGTTGCAGGCCTAAGTGACCCCAGGTTGTTTGGCTTGAATGACTGATTAGGTGGCAGTGCCTGGGCTTCCCTGGTGGCTCAGACAGTAAAGAATTCACCTGCAGGAGACCTGGGTTTGATCCCTGGATTGGGAAGATCCCCTGGAGGAGGGCATGGCAACCCACTCCAGTATTCTTGCCTGCAGACTACCCCTAAACAGAGGAGCCTGGTGGGCTACAGTCCATGGGGTCAGAGAATCAGACATGACTGAGCAACTAAGCACAGCTGGTGTCTGAGCCAGTGCCTCAGTCGTCGGATGCAGGAGGGGAAACTGATTTGCAGACTAGAAGCAGAGGAAAAAATAATGAGGTCTGTTTTTGACAAATTGAGGCGGGATATCTGGTAACCAGTTGTATATGCCTATAGGTCCTGACGTTGAAAAGAGGGCTAGGTTGTTAACACAGATTCAGAAATTACTGGATTAAATGGCAGTGTTTCTCAACTCTGGCAGAATATTAGCATTGCTGGAGGACCTTTAAAATGCGCTACTACCCCCAAATGGGATCTTCTTTATAGTGGACCTTCCCAGCAAAAGGAGAGCACCAGTACCAGCCTCGCTGCAGAAGGATCTTCTGAGTTACTGTCTGTAGATACTGACTTAATCTGCTGGGGAAAGTCCCCAGGCCTCGTGGGAATCACAGACGTGTGACCTGTGCTTCAGAAAGATCTCAAGCTTCATTTAGTTTTCCACTGGCATTATCTTAACATCTTAAACATTTTGTAAACAAGGGGCCCCACATAACTTGCAAATTTGCACTGCATCCCCTAAATTACATAGCCCATCCTGGGTCCACACATAGGTATTTTAAGACACTTCCCAGGTGAAAAGTCCTGGTATAGGAAGAGAAACAGGATAGCCCAGGAAACTTGGAGTGGGGTCTGGGGACGGAGCCCTCCGTAACATTCACACTTAGGGGACTGGCACAGTGGGCAGAGGAAGGAGGTTCATATAAGAGAAGCAGAAAGAATGATCAGAGAACTTAGAGGGCAAGATGTGGCTGGAGACCCCCAAAGCCCAAGGAGGGGAGGGTAATCAACACATTCAAACACTGCAGAGAAGTTAAGAGCTTGGTGTTCAGGATAACACAGACTGATTCCCTTGGCCAGACCATTTAAGGAGATGTGTCAAGAAATGAACACAGAGCAGCAGAATTCCAAAGAGCTTGGCTGTGAAGGGAGAGGAAGAGGAAGGCAGGGGCTAAGGGAAGACAGCCATTATGAAGCTACTTCAATTCTAATACATGTTAGTATCAGTAAGAGCAAAGACATGTGGAAGGGCAGCAAGTAACAGGAGAGTGACTGAGCAGAGGTTGGAGGGAATGAGATGGAGAATTCTGTAAGTTCCGAGGAGGGACCATGCCTGACTCCTTCCCAATGTCTTCATATTTGCAAGAGGTCCCAGCAAGGGGTAGGGGCTCAGCACAGGGGTCTCCGGGTGCCATCAGAGACTAGAGGGAAGTGGTAATTAGAGGCTAGAACCAGTGTCAGGCATTTGCAAGGAGGGTGGAGGGCAGTCAAGGGCACAGGTAGCTAAAGGCAGTACCTTTGTTCTGCACCTTCTCCTTCACTTTGCTGTAGGCCTCTTTTATCTCCTGCGTGTTGGTGATGTTCAGCTGGAGCACAGAGAGGTGCGTGGAGCAGGTTCTTCGTAATTCCTCTGCTCCAGACCCCTGTTCATCCAGAACTCCGGCAAATACAGTGAAGCCCAGCTCGTCCAGATACTTGGCCAAACCATGGCCAAACCCAGAATCACAACCTGCAAGGGGCCAAAGCAATACAAAATGGGCTCAGACTAAAATGGCAGGAGAAATTATTGAAGAAAAACTCACTACATGCTGTTTATGATGGTCCACGCTCTCTGTAGAGAGTGGGTCTTGAGGAACTTTTCTCCTTTGCTAAGTGGAAAATGGGCAAAGAAGCCATAACAGACAAATTTCTCCTTATTTAAAAAAAAAAATGGAGGTGAGGAAGAATTTGAGGTGGGGACATACGTGGAAGGAGAAATGCTGATGAAGGGAAGTGGTCCAGGTGGCCAAAGAATGTAGCAGAGAAAACTAAAACATCTGACAGAAGATTTTTTACTCATCTCTACGTGTACTGTTTGATGTAATAACCTCCATCACTGCACACAATCTTCAGTAAAATTTTCATTACAAACTAACAGGTTGGAGTTGGGTTTTCTTTTTAAAGATATAACAAAATGTCAGGTCCTGCTTCAAAGTGGGCCCAGGACAATAGCAGGGGCTACCCACAGGGTCCAATTCCTTCTGATTTATGAAGGATGAAGACTCCTAGCTACCTGCTCTGCTCACTTCCTTGAAGCTTTCCCCTAGCCATGGCCTTCTCCCAAACCACTGAACCCTAGGAAGACACCTGCAATGCAAACCAGATAGAAATCCCTAAGGGCACTGCTTTGTGAAATCAGAGGATAAGATCATGTGCAAAACATATGTCAAATCTCAGAAATTTTTTTTTCACTAATCAGAAAAAGTCCATTCCTGTAAACGCTAGGAATTTGGTCCATGTGCTTCAAAGAACACAAATACACAGTTACTTTTTTCCAATCCAAATTTCTTGCCTGCTTTAGTTGGATCCTTTAAGGTAACTTTTTTGAGTGTTAGTTCTAGAAGGTCTTGTAAGTCTTGATAGAACTGTTGAACTTCAGCTTCTTCAGCATTACTGGTTGGGGCATAGACTTGGATTACCGTGATATTGAATGGTTTGCCTTGGAAACCAACAGAGGTCATTCTGTCATTTTTGAGATTACATCCAAGTACTGCATTTCAGACTCCTGTTGACTATGATGGCTACTCCATTTCTTCTAAGGGATTCTTGCCCACAATAATAGATATAATGGTCATCTGAGTCACCCAAAAAGATGTCCTTTTCATTATAGGGGACTGGAATGCAAAAGTAGGAAGTCAAGAAATACCTGGAGTACTGGGAAAAGTTGGCCTTGGAGTACAAAACGAAGCAGGTCAAAGGCGAATACAGTTTTGTCAAGAGAATGCACTGGTCTTATCAAACACCCTCTTCCAACAACAGAAGAGAAGACTCTACACATGGGCATCACCAGATGGTCAATACCAAAATCGGATTGATTATATTCTTTGCAGCCAAAGATGGAGAAGCTCTATACAGTCAGCAAAAACAAGACTGGTAGCTGACTGGATCAGATCATGAATTCCGTATTGCCAAATTCAGCCTTAAATTGAAGAAAGTAGGGAAAACCACTAGACCATTCAGGTATGATCTAAATCAAATCCCTTACAATTATACAATGGAAGTGACAGATAGATTTAAGGGATAGAGAGAATGCCTGAAGAACTATGGACAGAGGGTCACGACATTGTACAGGAGGCAGTGATCAAGACCATCCCCAAGAAAAAGAAAGGCAAAATGGTTGTCTGAGGAGGCCTTACAGATAGCTGAGAAAGAAGAGAAGCTAAAAGCAAAGGAGAAAAGGAAAGATATACCCATTTGAACGCAGAGTTCCAAAGAATAGCAAGGAGAGATAAGAAAGCTTTCCTCAGTGATCAATGCAAAGAAATAGAGAAAAATAATAGAATGGGAAAGACTAGAGATCTTTTCAAGAAAATTAGACATACAAAGGGGGAAATTTCATGCAAAGATGGGCTCAATAAAGGACAGAAATGGTATGGACCTAAAGGAAGCAGAAGATATTAAGAAGAGGTGGCAAGAATACACAGAAGAACTATACAAAAAAGATCTTCACGACCCAGATAATCACAATGGTGTGATCACTCACCTAGAGCCAGACATGGAATGCAAAGTCAAGTGAGCCTTAGGAAGCATCACTACAAACAAAGCTAGTGGAGGTGATGGAATTCCAGTGGAGCTATTTCAAATCCTGAAAGATGATGCTGTGAAAGTGCTGCACTCAACATGCCAGCAAATTCGGAAAACTCAGCAGTGGCCACAGGACTGGAAAAGGTCAGTTTTCATTCCAATCCCAAAGAAAGGCAATGCCAAAGAATGCTCAAACTACCACACAATTGCACGTATCTCACAAAATAGCAAAGTAGTGCTCAATATTCTCCAAGCCAGGTTTTAACAATATGTGAACTGTGAACTTCCAGATGTTCAAGCTGGATTTAGGAAAGGCAGAGGAACCAAAGATCAAATTTCCAACATCTGTTGGATCATCGAAAAAGCAAGAGTTCCAGAAAAATGTCTACTTCTGCTTTATTGATTACACCAAAGTCTTTGTGTGGATCACAATAAACTGTGGAAAATTCTGAAAGTGACAGGAATACCAGACCACCTGACCTGCCTCCTGAGAAATCTGTATACAGGTCAAGAAGCAACAGTTACAACTGGACATGAAACAATGGATTGGTTCCAAATAGAGAAAGGAATACATCAAGGCTGTATATTGTCACCCTACTTATTTAACTTACATGTAGAGTACATCATGAGAAATGCTGGGCTGGATAAAGCACAAGCTGGAATCAAGATTGCCCAGAGAAACATCAACAACCTCAGATATGCAGATGATACCACCCTTATGGCAGAAAGTGAAGAAGAACTAAAGAGCCTCTTGATGAAAGTGAAAAAGTAGAGTGGAAAAAGTTGGCTTAAGACTCAACATTCAAACAAGTAAGTTCATGACATCTGTTCCCATCACTTCATGGCAAATAGATGGGGAAACAATGGAAATAGTGAGAGACTTTATTTTGGAGGGCTCAAAAATCACTGCAGATGATGACTGCAGCCATGAAATTAAAAGACGCTTGCTCCTTGGAAGAAAAGCTATGACCAGTTAGACAGCACATTAAAAAGCAGAGACATTACTTTGCCAACAAAGGTCCATCTAGTCAAAGCTATGGTTTTTCCACTAGTCTTGTATGGGTGTGAAAATTGGACTATGAAGAAAGCTGAGCCCTGAAGAATTGATGCTTTTGGATTGTGGTGTTGGAGAAGCCTCTTGAGAGTCCCTTGGACTGCAGGAAGATCCAACCAGTCCATCCTAAAGGAAATCAGTTCTGAATATTCATTGGAAGGACTGATGCTGAAGCTGAAACTCCAATACTTTGGCCATCTGATGTGAAGAACTGAGTCACTGGAAAAGACCCTGATGCTGGGAAAGATGGAATGCAGGAGGAGAAGGGGATGACAGAGGATGAGATGGTTGGATGGCATCACCTACTCGATGGCCATGACTGTGAGCAAGCTCTGGAAGTTGGTGATAGATAGGGAGGTCTGGTGTGCTGCAGTCCATGGGGTCGCAAAGAGTCAGAATGCCTGAGTGACTGAAATGAACTGAACTTAAGGTAAATTTAGATAATTCTGTTTCATTAATGTGGAACTGGATATGAATTCTGATCTTGGGATGCAGGCACTTAACCAAATTATCAAGCTATCTACAATGATGGTTTATTTGAAACAGTTCTTCTGAGCATGAGGCTTCTTTCTTGCAACAAATGAGTAAGGACTCAAAGGGGCAGGGAGAGTACTTGTCAGTGTGAAAGTCACAGACAGTTTATCCTTCTATAATTAGCTTAGGAGAAAAAAGTGAAGAACCCACTGGAGCAGGAAGAAGCAAGTGTCTTCCAGGGTCTGACATTTGATTAATTATTGTTACTGGGAATTTCCATTGTTTTTCCATGGCAGAACATATGGCAGAGACTTGGGAACGTGCATGCCTGAAGCCAGGTAACTCTAATGTTCCATAACTATGTTACTTGCAGTGCCACAGAAGTTGGCTGTGCCCCAGACAAATGGGGTGCTGGTCTGTTCCCACAAACCTTTATCCCAGTCTTCATGGCAAGGAGGGCACTGCCATGTGCTCTCAGCCAGTCTCTTGTCCAAGGTTCCTGGTTTGGTTGACTCAGTTCAGTTCAGTCCAGTCGCTCAGTCATGGCTGACTCTTTGCGACCCCATAAACAGCAGCACTCCAGGCCTCCCTGTCCATCACCAACTCCCGGAGTTCACTCAGACTCACATCCATCGAGTAGGTGATGCCATCCAGCCATCTCATCCTCAGTCGTCCCCTTTTCCTCCTGCCCCCAATCCCTCCCAGCATCAGAATCTTTTCCAATGAGTCAACTCTTCGCATGAGGTGGCCAAAGTACTGGAGTTTCAGCTTTAGCATCATTCCTTCCAAAGAACACCCAGGGCGGATTTCCTTTAGAATGGACTGGTTGGATCTCCTTGCAGTCCCAGGGACTCACAAGAGTCTTCTCCAACACCACAGTGCAAAAGCATCAATTCTTTGGCGCTCAGCTTTCTTCACAGTCCAACTCTCACATCCATACGTGACCACTGGAAAAACCATGGCCTTGACTAGACGGACCTTTGTTGGCAAAGTAATGTCTCTGCTTTTCAATATGCTATCTAGGTTGACTACATCCTGCTCAATCCAGCTTTTGTCATCAGAGCTTGAGATGTGATGACTGACTTCAGTCCAAGGAACCTGATGACTAGCATTGAAGGACAAGTTACCAGTTTGTCTGTGACATCAAGATGATTCTTTCTGCACTTGATAAGTTGATAAGGAAACCTGCAGGCCCTGATCTGGAGGTTTTTATCGTAAGGGCATCGTTACAGCTTTTCAGGGTACAGAGTATCGATGTAAGTTTCTTCCATGTTGGGAATCAAGGAGCCTAATCCAAAGTGCTTGGCTGAGACACACACTCCCAACTGTGGTCTTCACCCACACCCTGTGCCCCACCAATGGTTCACTTCCGGCCCCTGATGTTAAGGGGTGGGGCCCCCACTTCCTGTGACCCAGGGATAGGCATCAGCAGAGCGTGGGGATGGGGGCAAAATCTCAGGATTTGAGATGGGAGTCTACCCCATTCATTTGGAGTGTATTATGGACTCTAGAAAAGTTGGTTTATACCCATAAGTAAAAAACAGAGATATCTGAAATGTTAAGATAGCATTTTAAGACATCATGGTCATAAACTCACCCTTTGAGCCATATCAGAATAAATGTGTAACAATTACTAAGTCTCTACAGCTCTAAAGGTAAGAGATCATATTCACATTGGCTATGCCAGGTGGTCTTTCCTGTAAACCCTGAAGGAACTGCCTTGTCAACCACTGGGGGCTACAGTCAGGCCGCTGCTGCTGCTGCTGCTGCTGCTAAGTTGCTTCAGTCGTGTCCAACTCTGTGCGACCCCATAGACGGCAGCCCACCAGGCTCCCTCGTCCCTGGGATTCTCCAGGCAAGAACGCTGGAGTGGGTTGCCATTTTCTTCTCCAATGCATGAAAGAGAAAAGTGAAAGTGAAATCGCTCAGTCGTGTCCAACTCTCAGCGACCCCATGGACTGCAGCCCACCAGGATCCTCCGTCCATTGATTTTCCAGGCAGGAGTACTAGAGTGGAGTGCCATGCCCCTAAAAATCAGAAAGTTCAGGAAATCAGACAGCACACTGACAATCAACTCAAGGATCAATATGCAAGTGATTAGAAAAGACATCTGACTTTAAAGCTAACAACACCTCCCTGGAGGGACTTCCCTAGTGATCCAGTGGTTAAGAATACATCTTGCAATACAAGGGTTGCAAGTTCAATCCCTGGTCAGGGAACTAAGATCCCACACACTGCAGGGCAACAAAGCCTGTGGGCCACAACTAGAGAATCTGTGCACTGCAGCAAAAGATCCTCTATGACACAGCAAAGCTCCTACATGCCTCAGCTAAGACCTGATGCAGCCAAAGTTAATTAATTAATTTTTAAAACCCCTTCATGGATCACAGTCTTGTCATGGTGAAGAGGCTTGCATAACTCAGTGAAGCTATGGCCATGCCATGCAAGGCCACCCAAGTTGGACAGGTCATAATGAAGAGTTCTGACAAAACATGGTCCACTGGAGGAGGAAATAGCAAACCAGCCTAGTACTCTTACTGCAAGAACCCCATGAACAGTATGAGAAGGCAAAGAGATAAGACACTGGAAGATAAGCACAGCCAAGGTATCTGATATGCTACTGGGGAAGAGTGGAGGGCAATTACTAATAGCCCCAGAAAGAATGAAGAGGCTGGGCCAAAGCAGAAATGATGCTCAGTTGTGGATGTATCTGGTGGTAAACTAAAGAGCCTCTTGATGAAAGTGAAAGAGTAGAGTGAAAAAGTGGACTCAAAACTCAACTTTCAGAAAACTATGGTCATGGCATCCAGTCCCATCACTTCATGGCAAATAGATGGGGAAACAATGGAAACAGTGAGAGACTTTATTTTGGGGGGCTCCAAAATCACTGCAGATGGTGACTGCAGCCTTGAAATCAAAAGACACTTGGTCCTTGGAAGAAAAGTTATACCAACCTAGATAGCACATTGAAAAGCAGAGACATTACCTTGCGGACAAAGGTCCATCTAGTCAAAGCTATGATTTTTCTAGTCATCATGTATGGGTGTGAGAGCTGGACTATAAAGAAAGCTGAGCCCTGAAGAATTGATGCTTTTGAACTGTGGTGTTGGAGAAGACTCTTGAGAGTCCCTTGACTGCAAGGAGATCCAACCAGTCCATCCTAAAGGAAATCAGTTCTGAATATTCATTGGAAGGACTGATGCTGAAGCTGAAACTCCAATACTTTGGCCACCTGATGCAAAGAACTGAGTCATTGGAAAAGACCCTGATGCTGAGAAAGATTGAAGGAAGGAAGAGAAGGGGATGACAGAGGATGAGATGGTTGGATGGCATCACCGACTCAATGGACATGAGTTTGAGCAAACTCTGGAAGTTGGCGATGGACAGGGAGGCCTGGCGTGCTGCAGTCCATGGGGTCACAAACAGTCAGACATGACTGAGTAACTGAATTAAACTGAACTGGTGGTGAAAGTAAAGTCCAATGCTGTAAAGAATAATATTGCCTAGGAACCTAGAATGTTAGGTCCATGAATCAAGGTAAATTGGGCTTGGTTGTGAACCTGGCCCCCCACCTCTGCAACCCTGCTTGAGTTATTTAACCTCTCTGTGCCTCAGCTTCCTCATCTCTAAAATGGGCTTGATAACAGTGCCCACATCAGTTATCATTTGTGATGTGCTTAATAGTGCCTGGAATTACTATGATAGATCTTTTCTTAAAAGAAAATAATACTAGGTACATGATATTCTTCCTGAATTTCAGGTGTTTACATGCATGATCTTGGTATATAGGAAGTTCACCTCTACTGATAGCTAAACATTTCGGTTAAGACTCCACCTGCTTGATTCTGCCTCCACCATGTCTGAGCCTTGGGTAACATTACATAAAGTGGTGCAGAGCCTCCACTTATTCATATGGGAAGTGGGGTTATAATGGTTCCTCCCTCCTAGGCTGATTTGGAAGTCAACAGGACAGAGAATGTTCTGCAAAAAGCCCAGCATATCATACATGACTGTTACCAGTATTGTGGCTCTAACCCAGACATCATTTCTGATCTGCAGTGTGAACGATCAGGCTATGCTAACCCTGGTGTCTTAGGGCCGTGCAGGGGCCAGAGGGCCTTGAGAATGTAGGTGGCTGGGAAGCCACTCCCTGTCAAGATAGAGTAACCTTTGTGCACTCCAGAAAGCCAAAGACAAGGCAGGGGCCTTTGTGAAAGCTACTTCCCCTGGTGGCTCCCTGGTAAAGAATCTGCCTGCAATGCAGGAGACCCAGGTTTAATCCCTGGGTTAGGAAGATCTCCTGGAGAAGGGAATGGCAACCCCCTCCAGTATTCTTGCCTGAAGAATTCCATGGACAGAGGAACCTGGTAAGTTACAGTCCATGAGCTTAGACACAAAGAGTCGGACACAACTGAGCAACACTTTGTGAAAAGGCAAAATGTTTCATAATTTGCCCATCAGTAGCTCAGTTGGTAAAGAATTCACCTGCAGTGCAGGAGACTCAGGTTCAATCCCTGGGTCAGGATGATCCCCTGGAGAAGGAAATGGCAACCCACTCCAGTATTCTTGCTTGGAAAATCCCATGACAGAGGAGCCTGGTAAGCTATAGTCCATAGGGTCATAAAGATTCGCACCCAACCAAGCAACTAAACCACCAGCCTCTGAAAATTATCAAACCTAGTGTGACTCGAATGCTTACCAAGACCCATCCAGCTTCACACATAGTAACTCCACCCACCCTGGGAGATAAGTCATTTTACTATCATCACTCTATGGAGGAGGAAATTGAAACACGGAAGGGTTAAGTCATTTAGCTGGACATGGTAGAGGTAGGTTGAAACCCAGGCAGGGGTTGATGTGTAAACATCTGGAATATAAAATATTCTATTCTTCCAGAGCACAGGGCTTAGCATACAGTAGGTGATCAATAAAAAGCATGTGTTGGGGACTTCTCCAGCAGTCCAGTGGTTAAGACTCTACACTTCCAATCCAGGGAAAGAGAGTTCGATCCCTGGTGGCAGAACTAAGATCCGACATGCTATACAGCACAGCTAAAAAATTACACACACACAAAAAAAGCATGTGTTGGCTAAATGGCCATTTAAGAGAGCACTGGCCTTAATGCCTTAAATCGCAGAGAGTCTTATGTCACTAGTATCGAGGGTTCCTAGCCTCTAAGTCCTAACAAACACCTGTTGAGTTGGATGCCTACCCCAAGAGAGGGTGGAGGAATTGCTGGGGGTCATTTTAAGCTATGCCCTTTGAGATCATTCTGTCTCTAGGGGCCTGGAAAATCATCAGCTTGGAGCAAGCAACGAGTACTAGAGTCTCAGTTTTGCAAAACTGGAGTGAATATGAAATCATAATTTATTCTAAAATATTAATAAAGTCTCTCAATTTGTGTGAAAAATGGAAATGTGAATCGCTTTAACTCAGAAGAGTTAAGAATCATAGTTTCTGAGCTGGTGGGCTAACTGTAAGTGGATTTATGCTATTGCCGTATACAGGCACCAGATTAGCTGGTGAATAGAAACATAGCTCATCATTTGTTGGGTCAAGTCGTCGGCAAGTTGTGAATAATTCAAGTTCTGGAGTTCTTCAAGGCTAGGTACCCTGAATGAAAAATGCCTGTCAAGACTAACAGCATGTGCTCTTGGACACAAGCTGGTTCCCTGGAAGCTGCATTCAGAAAAGGATGAAGAGGGAAGAATTTGCAACCCTGTAAATGATCTCTTTGTTGTTGTTGTTACTGTTTAGTTGCTCAGTTGTGTCCGACTCTTTGCAACCCCGTGGACTGGGAGGCTCCTGCCAGGCTCCTCTGTCCATGGCAAGAATACAGAAGTGAGTTATCATTTCCTTCTGCAGGGTATCTCCTCTCAGGAATCAAACCCACATCTTCATTGGCAGGTAGATTCTTTACCCCTGAGCTACCTATTTCTAGACAGTGTTAAAACATCATATAAGTAATAAAACTTTAACAGTAACATCAGGATAAACAAAAGAAGTTACCCATAACATCACCAATCTAGCATAAGTTTTATGTTTCTTGCTTTTTCTTCTAGTCTTTTTTTCCTACACACTGTTCTTTAACAACTATAATTATATCACACATGTGATTTGACAACTAATTTTTAAATTAGTATTATAGATATGCAGATGACACCACCCTTATGGCAGAAAGCGAAGAAGAACTAAAGAGCCTCTTGATGGAAGTGAAAGAGGAGAGTGAAAAAGTTGGCCTAAGCTCAATATTCAGAAAACGAAGATCATGGCATCTGGTCCCATCATTTCATGGGAAATAGATGGGGAAAAAGTGGAAACAGTGTCAGACTTTATTTTTCTGGGCTCCAAAATCACTGCAGATGGTGATTCAGCCATGAAATTAAAAGACGCTTACTCCTTGGAAGGAAAGTGATGACCAACTAAGACAGCATATTAAAAAGCAGAGACATTACTTTGCCAACAAAGGTCCATCTAGTCAAGGCTATGGTTTTTCCTGTGGTCATGTATGGATGTGAGAGTTGGACTATAAAGAAAGCTGAGCGCCGAAGAATTGATGCTTTTGAACTGTGGTGTTGGAGAAGACTCTTGAGAGACCCTTGGACTGCAAGGAGACCCAACCAGTCCATCCTAAAGGAGATCAGTCCTGGGTGTTCATTGGAGGGACTAATGTTGAAGCTGAAATGCCAATACTTTGGCCATGTGATGTGAAGAGCTGACCCATTTGGACAGCCCCTGATGCTGGGGAAGATTGAATGCAGGAGAAGGGGACGACAGAG
The DNA here is from genome assembly GCA_006410935.1 of Redunca redunca. Lineage (NCBI taxonomy): Eukaryota > Metazoa > Chordata > Mammalia > Artiodactyla > Bovidae > Redunca > Redunca redunca. Next base: position 80,279 of record SJYQ01003541.1, on the reverse strand, counting down.
GATGAGATGGATGGCATCACCGACTCCATGGACATGGGTTTGGGTGAACTCCGGGAGTTGGTGATGGACAGGGAGGGCTGGTGTGCTGCGATTCACGGGGTTGCAAAGAGTTGGACATGACTGAGCAACTGAATTAAAACCAGTTTTAGCTATTTCCACAGTCTGAAAAACCATAAGTCATCATTTTTCACTACTAGATAGAATTCTCCCTATGAAAATGCAGCAGAGAAAGATATGATGAGAGCCTGGATTTTGGAGCCAGGATGCCTAGGTCCAAATTCTGGCTCTGTTACTTACAAGCTGTGTGACTTTGGCCAGTCAATTTACCTCTCTGTGCCTTATCTATAAAGTGAGATGATATTAGGACCTGCCTCATAAGATTGTCCAAAGGATTAAATGGTTTTATATACTAGAGTAATTGCAACAGAGCCTGCCACATGGCAGTTGACATCCAGGTGTTAAATAAATAGCAACTGCATTTCTCTTTGTTTTAAATCCATGCTACTCCTTTCATTGGCTACTTTTGGTTCCTAGAAGGTTGCCCTTCTCTAGGGGATCCTCCCAACTCAGGGATGGAACACAATTCTGGATTGGCAGGTTGATTCTTTACCATCTGAGCCACCAGGGAAGCCCCGAAAACAACATGAATCAGCCATAATTACATATATATATGTATATATATTTATCTTCTCCCTCTTGTGCCTCCCTCCCACCCCACCCTCCATCTCCCCTTCTAGGTCATCACAGAGCTTAGCTAGATCTTTCATGTCAATTTTTAAAAATAATTTTAAGTTTTATTTTTTGGCTGCGCTGGGCCCTCATTGCTGTGAAGGATTTTCTCTAATTTGGGTGAGTAGGGACGATTCTCTAGTTGTGGTACACAGGGCTTCTCATTGCGGTGGCTTCTCTCGTTGCTAAACACAGGCTCTAGACATGCAGGCTTCAGCGGCTGCAGCTCGAGGGCTTCATTGCTCTGCAGCAGGTAGAATCTTCCCAGACCAGGGATTGAACCCATGTTTCTTGCATTGGCAAGCGGATTTTTCACCAATGAACCACCAGGAAAGCCCTCATGTCAAATTTTTAATGAAAATGAATTTGTCCTGGAATGTGAAAACCTTTATGAATATTTCTGCAGTACTATTGATATTCCTATGTTAAGATGAGCAACTGAGATGCCAAGAGATTACTCATTCAAGGCTACACAGCTGGGATGTGCAAGAGCTGGCTCTCAGAGTAACCTGGAAATGTACGTTACCATATACAAAATAGATAGCCAATGAGAATCCACTGTATGACTCGGGGAACTCAAACCCAGGCTCTGTAACAACCTAGAGGGGTGGGATGGGGAGGGAGGTGGGAGGGAGGTTCAAGAGGGAGGGGACAGGAATACCTATGGCTGATTCATGTTGATGTTTGGCAGAAACCAACACAATACCTTCAATTAAAAATAAATGAATTTTTTTAAAACATAGGGATAATAAAAGGTTCTCGTGAACTGAAAACAAAACAAACAAACAAAAAAGAGCTGGCTTTCAGACCCAGATTTGCTTCTTTCATGTTCTGTTATTGCTCTGATTCATTTATTGTCTCCTTGAGTCCTTTGCAGTGGTGGGGATGGGGGTACCAAAGATGAAAGCTCTCTGCCTAAGAGGGGTCTCCATCAGTGATGCCAGTTCCCTTCACACAGGATGGACTGCCATCATCCATCCAGCAGTGAAAATGACTTACAGCTGATTTTCTGGATGGAAAAATGCAGTGGATTTGTTCTCAGTGGTGCATAAGGAAGCAACTCCTAGCCTCGCAAAATAAGCAACCAGTCAAGGTAGCTCTGCTGGGTTTGAGCAAGTGGCTGGATTTCCAGACCACAGTCTAGTCCTGATGCCTCTTCTGACCTCCACCTGCTGCAATTTCAAGTTGAACCAGAATTCATCACCAATCACCCCCAACTGCTTCACCTGCTGGAATTTCTTGTTCTCCTAGTTACTCAGGACCAACACCTTCTCTACCAATGCTCACTTCCAGTCAGTGCCCACACTTGTCCTCCTAAGACTGATATTTATCTCTATCTCCTTTCCAGCGTCTCGTGACAAAAAAATGCCAACTCAGCTCAGCCTCTCATCAGATTGTTAAGTTAGGGATTGTTTTTGCTGTTGCTTAGTCACTCAGTCAGGTCTGACTCTTTTGTGACCCCATGGACTGTGGCCCACCTCACTCCTCCCTCCATGAAGTTTCCCAGGCAAGAATACTGGAGTGGGTGGCCATTTCCTCCTCCAAAGGATCATCCTGACCCCGGGATCAAACCCACGTCTCCTGCACTTGCAGGTAGATTCTTTACCCCTGAGCCATCAGGGAAGCCCGAATTTAGGGGTGTATATCCTCAAAAGCCACAGAAAATGATGCTGTAAGTGTCCAAAATTTCATATTATGTCTCTTAAAGGTATGCAAGTTAAGAAACGCTGGACATGAAACTCAGTACTGACAGGGATGATGTTCAGCCAGCTGAGAAGGCCAGAATTTCAGAAATCCTCAGTCAAGCACAGAAGCCATTAAAAAGAGGTGAATTAAAGGTCTAGACAAGATTCATGGGGTAAAACATAGCTGGACACAACTTCACAACTGAACCACAACACGCAGAAACCAGGGACGCTTCTCAGCATCCCACAGCATTGGGGACAGCCCCCACCACAAAGAATGACCTGGCCCCAAATGCAGCAGTGCTGAGAAACCCTGGTCTAGGGGAAGACACACATTAGGTAAAGAAGTAAAGCAGAGAGTAGGGAATGTTTTCAATAGAAAATCTCTGGGAACTACAGGCCATAGTTTCTGTCCAAGGAGAATTCGAAGGCCCTCCTTTAGGGGACATCCCACTGGAGAAGAAAACAGGCAGGAAAGAAAAAGAACTAGGTCACCTCCACCAGGACAGGGAATCTATTGGGTTAAGCTAGTTCACTGTTCTACCCTCTGTGCCTAAAACAGTGCTGTTAGGCTTCCCTGGTGGCTCAGACAGTAAAGAATCCACCTGCAATGCAGGAGACCCAGGTTCAATCCGTGGGTCAGGAAGATCCCCTGGAGGGAAGAATAGCAACCCCCTCCAGTGTTCTTGCCTGGAGAATCCCACAGACGGAGGAGCCTGGTGGGCTACAGTCCATGGTGTCTCGGAGTCGGACACGACTGAGTGAGTAAGCACGCACATGCAGACACCTCTGTGCCCAAAAGAGCGCTGGGTCTACGTCCCAGCAGTCTGAGAGCCTTATGTTTATATATGTTACCTTATTTCATGCCCAAGGTCTCAAAGTGGGTCTTTTTAAAAAAAAATAGATTTTAATTTTTTTAAGTTTTTAATGTATATAAAAATTGAGAAGAGAGTATAGAGTTCTCTTTGCTTATAGTTTCCACTATTATTAACATCTTACGTTAGTATGCTACATTTTCTGAAATTAATGAACCAATATTGATACATTATTATTAACAAAATTTCAGACTTTTTTCAGATTTCCTTACTTTTTTACTTAAGGTCATTTTTCTATCCCAGGGTCCCATCCAGGATCCCTTATTATATTTAGTCATTATATCTCCTTAGTCTTCTTCTCATACTTTTTCTTGCTTTTGCTGTCTTTGATGGTTTTAAAGAGTACCGGTCAAGTATACAGGGCTTCCCAGGTGGATCAGTGATAAAGAATCTGCCTGCCAAAGCAGGAGACGCTGGTTTGAATCGGGAAGATCCCTTGGAGAAGGAAATGGGAACCTACTCCAGTATTCTTGCCTGGAAAATCCCCTGGACCCAGGGGGCTGGGTGGCTACAGTCCATGGGGTCACAGAGAGTGGAACACGACTGAGCACACAAGAATATTGCACACGTGCACGGTCAAGTATATTGCAGGATGCCCCTCTGGTGGAATTTGTCTGATGTTCTTCTTATGCTCTGGCTGGGGTTATGAGCTTGGGGAAAGAGATCACAGATACAGCGCCATGTTCATCACATTGTATTAAGAGTGCAAACAAGCAACAAGACATGAACGCTGAAGTTGCCTTTGATCACCTGGATGAAATAAAGTGGGGAAATTTCTCTGCTATAAAGTTACTCTTTATCCACCCCCTCTTCCATACTATACTCTTTGGAAGGAAGCCTCTATGTATTAATACCTACATAAATTATTTGGAACTCTTGTACATGGGAGATTTGTCTCTTTTTCCCTCATTTATTAATTTATTTTTATCTTTATGGACTCATGAATATTAGTTTTATACTTTGGGTTATAATCCAATACTTTACCTTAGTGCTCAAATTATTCCAGCTTAAATCATTTTGAGCTCTTTCAGCTGGCTCCTGTAAAAGTATATTTTTTATTCTGATTTTATAGGTGAAGAATACAAAGTTTCTTTAAACCAAGCTTCAAAGAATATAAAGTTCCCACTATCACTAAACTAACAAGAGCAGAAGTGCAATGAAAATCATTAGATTCTAAAGCACAGGGTTTTTTTTTCCTACTCATCACTGGCTACTGATCATAGCCAATCTTTGTTGACCAGTGACTAGTGTATCTTTCACCTGATGGAGTTACTTAAGGCAATAAGTTTTGAGACTACCAGTCTGTTATGTACATTAGGGGAAACTTCCTTTCTTTTTTTATTTTTTATATGTTGATGAATTTTCACAGAGTGAATCCACTCACGCAGCCAGCACCCACATCCAGACCCAGAGCTTCACTAGCTCACCAGAAATCTCCCTGGTGCCTTCCTCCAGTGATCCCCACCCCAGAAGCTACCATTATTCTGGCATCTAACAGCAGATTAGGTGTACCTGATTTTCACTTTAAGTAAATGGAGCCATCCATTATTCCTTTTGGAGGCTGGATTCTTTTGTTCATCCTCGTTTGTTTTCATGTGGTTTGGTTAGTGGAATTTTTTAAAAAGAGGTTCCAACCACTTATTTCATAAGAAAGGCTAGAAACAAGGTAACACTTGTAAAAACATGTTAAGCAACTCCATTAAAAAAAATAGCAGACTACTATTTAAAAAGTAAATTTACTTAAGATTAATGTTACACAAAGAAGGGGAAGCTACCTGGAGATGTCACTAAATCGCCCCATTATACTGGGGTGGCTCACTTCCTCCTCCCTATCTTTATCTATAATTTCATCTACCACAGGCTCTCTTAATAATGTTTCTGTTAGTCTCTTTCACAGCAAAGGTGCTTCTTGACTGACAGGATGTCCTTGCCAACACATAGCCAAAAACTCACTAGGTTGCTTCTAACATCTAATGGTGCAAGATGCTACCTGCCAAACTGGACTAAAATACTGCCCAGAAACCCAAGAGACCTGTGATCTACAGAATTCCTCTTTCTCTATCGTTAGCCATCACTGCCAATGACATAGTTCCTCCTGATAGGGCCCACATGGGGTCTCATTGGTAAGATGGCTCGTTATGTCGACCTCGCAAACAAAGAATAAATCGCAGAGATCTGTGAGGCCGACCCAATTGCCCAAATGGCATCCTGTTATCTCACTGGTGCTTGTCTTCTCAAAGCTGCAAGACCACCAGATTCCAGACCTCCAGCTACGTGACCATCCCTTCAGAGAATTTTTCCTTAGTGGTGTATAAGAAGGACTCCGTCAGAAAGGGAGAACGCTGGTTCTCCTTAAGAGCCAGTCACCCTGTCTTTTCCCTCTAACACATTTCCTTTTCTTGCCTGACTGCCCGGCTCGCTCTCCTTTTCTCTGCACTTACCTTACACCTCCCAACAGAGGTGCAAAACCCTTGATGTCCCTGCCACCACCCCCCTCTGATGCCACCTTGGACCCATTCAATCAAAGCACGCTCTCCTCAGGACCCACTCCCCACCACACACTCCTAACCAACCAGAGACAGCACGAGAGAGGAAGGTGTTTGCCATCCCCACTCACACATAAAGCGCTGTGTTATTTTCTAGTTGGATCCAGGCTTTCACCCCATTGTTTTCTAGCTGGAGTCAGGTTTCTAATTTCTACTGCATCCTAACCATCATATCTCTCGCTGACTTACAAACCTCCTCTGGCTCCCTCTTGTCTGATAAGTGATGGATGAAGTATCCTGCTTGGGTTTCAGTAATCTCTTTAATTTGTTCACATCCAGCCAAGCCCAAGGTCAGGCTCTACTTTGTATTCTAGTCAGGCTAGTTCCTTCAACATCCCACACATGTCCTGCTTTTCCTATCCTGTGTGTCCCTGCCTATCCGTCTAATATGCATGCATTTGTTCATTCTTTCAATAGCTATTTTTTTTAACAGCTATTTGTTCAGTTCTGTTCAGTCACTCAGTCATGTCTGATTCTTTGTGACCCCATGGACTACAGAACGCCAGGCTTCCCTGTCCATCACCAATTCCGGCAGTTTACTCAAACTCATGTCCATTGAGTCAGTGATGCCATCCAACCATCTCATCCTCTGTCATCCCCTTCTCCTGCATTCCATCTTTCCCAGCATCAGGGTCTTTTCCAATGAGTCTGTTCTTCACAGCAGGTGGCCAAAGTTTGGGTGCTTCAGCTTCAGCATCAGTCCTTCCAGTGAATATTCAGGACTGATTTCCTTTAGCATGGACTGATTGGATCTCCTTGCAGTCCAAGGGACTCTTCAAGAGTCTTCTCCAACACCGCAGTTCAAAAGCATCAGTTCTTCAGGGCTCAGCTTTCTTTACAGTCCAACTCTCACATCCATACATGACTACTGGAAAAACCATAGATTTGACTAGATAGACCTTTGTTGGCAAAGTAATGTCTCTGCTTTTCAATGTGCTGTTTAGGTTGGTCATAGCTTTTCTTCCAAGGAGCAAGTGTCTTTTAATTTAATGGCGGCAACCACCATCTGCAGTGATTTTGGAGCCCCCCGAAATAAAGTCTCTCACTATTTCCATTGTTTCCCCATCTATTTGCCATGAAGTGATGGAACCAGATATCATGATCTTAATTTTCTGAATGTTGAGTTTTAAGCCAACTTTTTCACTCTCCTCTTTCACTTTCGTCAAGAGGCTCTTTAGCTCTTCTTTACTTTCTGCCATAATGGTGGTGTCATCTGCGTATCTGAGGTTATTGATATTTTTCCAGCAATCTTGATTGCTTGTGTTTCATCCAGCCTGGCATTTCGCATGAGGTACTCTGCGTATAAGTTAAATAAGCAGAGTGATAGTATACAGCCTTGATGTACTCCTTTCCCAATTTGGAACCAATCTGTTTTTCCATGTCCAGTGCTAACTGTTGCTTCTTGACCTGCATACAGATTTCTCAGGAGGCAGGTAAGGTGATCTGATATTCCCATCTCTTTAAGAATATTTATTAAGCTATTTATTAAGTGCCTACAAGGTGCTGTGCAGGCCTTCCAGGTGGCTCAGTGGCAAAGAATCTCCCTGCAATGCAGGAGACTTGGGTTCGACCCCTGGGTCAGGAAGATCCCCCAGAGAAGGAAATGGCAACCCACTCCAGTATTCTTGCCTGGAGAATCCCATGGACAGAGGAGCCTGGTGGGCTACTGTCAGCGGGGTCACAAAAGAGTCAGACATGACTTAACAACTAAACAACAGTGACAGCTGTGTACCATGCACTCTCCATGAGGGCACAGCAGTACGTAAAGCCATCCAAGCCCCAGTCCCATGGGCCTTATGTTATAGGTGGAGATGGGATACATTCAACAAACACACAAACAAATGCATATGCTATCAGGAGACAACAAGTGCTGGGACCAGAGAGGAGGACGCCGGGTTCTATACGGAGGTCAGGGAAGGCACCTTCGAGCAGGAGCAGTTGAACAGTCTTCCCAGGGAAAACTGTACAGGCACAAGGAAGAGTGGGTGCGAAGGCTCTCGGGAACATAATTGTTAGAAGAAGACCAAGGAGGTCGTTGTGATCACAGGGGAATGAGTGAGGAAGGGAGCGACAGGAGGTGAATCAGAGCAGTGGTTCAAGGCCAGTTCATGTGGGGCCATTAAGCCAACGGCTCTCACCTGGGGTGATTTGGCCCCCACTGCAGGGGACAGCTAACAATACCTGGAGACATTTTTGGTTGTCACGGTTGTATGGTGCTGGACGCCAGGGTCTAAGGATGCTCTTTAATATCCTACAGTGCACAGGGTGGCACATCAAGGAAGTATCCAACCCCAGGGTCATGGTGCCAAGGTAGAGAAACCCTGCTTTATTTATTTGCCTGTGCCTGGTCTTCATTGTGGCATACAAATCCTGAGTTGCAGCACATGTGATCTAGTTCACCAACCAGGATCAAACCTGGCCCCCTGCATTGGAAGCACAGTCTTAGTCACTGGACCACCGAAACCTTGCTTTAAACCATGGCGATGACTTTGGCTTTTACTCTAAGTGTGATGAAATGGCATTACAAAGCTTTAAACAAAGGAAATACATGAACTGACTTCAATTTTGAAAGGGTCACTTTAGATACTGTGTAGTAAATCATACCTTGAATAATGAATGATATAAAAGGCTACCATTTATAAAGCCATTTAAAAGGCTACACTGTACTACTACACCCCTTAAGCTAGGATATCTTGGTAACTTTCTTCATTGTTCCTACCACTACCTGACATTGTATGACATATTGGTATGTTAATGTTTAAATATTAGTCTCCCCCAATAAAATGCCAGTTGAGAGAGGGCAAGAACTTTGCTATGTGACCTGTTGAATCTCTAGCCCCTAGGACAGTGTCTGGCATACCCTGGGAACTCTGTATTTGTTGAATGAACACATGGCTCTTGGGGTCAATCCATTTATCCCCATTTCACAGACAAAAGAATCAAGTTTCAGCATTTGTGACCTGAACAACACTATTAGTAAAATTCATTTGTGTTGTGTGGGCCATTTCCAGGGGGATCATCTCTGATTTTGGTGACAATCCCCATGGACCCTGTGTAGCCTGCCAGGCTCCTCTGTCTATGAGATTTTCTTTCCCAGGCAGGAGTGGGTTGCCATTTTCTCCTCCAAGGGATCTTCCCAATCCTGGGATCAAACCCCCATCTCCTGTGTCTCCTGCATTTTTAGGCAGATTCTTTACCAATGAGCTACCACAAAGTACTTATGTGGCTTGCATGATATTGCCACTGGACAGCACCACCTTGTACTATTCCCTTCTACCTAAAAACACTAGTGGAAAAGAAGAGTGACACCCCAAAGAGACAGAGGTGGAGGTGATGAAAACCAATATGCAGGAGGTTGAGAGGTCAAGTTGGCAGAAATGACTAAGCAACATTTTCAGAAGAGAACAGTCTGCTAATGGTTTCAGCTTTCTTTTGGGGGTTATTGAAAATTGGGGATTAGATAGCAGTGACAGTTGGATGACCTTATGAGTATACTAAAATCCACTGCATTGTACACTTGAAAGGGTAAATTGTATGGTATGTGAATTTATAGCTCAATAAAAAGTAAGATATAAAAAAGAGTAGAATAGGGCAATCTAATATCTACGATGTCTGCTATGACAAAAGACACCTGGATTTTCTGGAAAGCTTACTACGATTTGTGTATGGAAGGGTGTGGGTTTGAGAGTGAGTGATTAGGGAGACAGGGCTCTTACATGTTCTGGTGGAAAGCAGGGCGGAGAACAATATTGCACCTTCACTTGGAGAAAGATGAACTTGAGGATTTACAAACACACCCTGGAGGGCATGAATGGACCTACTACAAAGGATCACATAGGGACTTAAGCACATGATGTCTTGACCTAACGGGGCAGGGTGACCTTCCCTGATATCTGAGTCCCTTCAGTTATCTGCTTGAGTAAATTCAACTGTGAACCTCTATCTATGGTTATACTTTCTAGGTTAGAACCTCCCTGCCTAGTGCCAAGGGGACGCCCTGCCCATGGGCAACTCTCCATGTCCATCTTTGTGTTGGTTCCCCAGCTGCAGCCAGAGATGAAGCTTATCCCCAGGGGACAGCGACACACAAAGTGGAGTTTCCTCTATGCCCAGTCTCAGCGCTGATTAACAACACCTTTAGAAGCTAGCCCCAGCCAAAGAGTCCACTCATGAATTCACTCGGCTTGTCTCTGCTTCACACAGGACTGGACGCCGGGGGTAGAATGGTGACTGACGTCAACCCAGTCCCTGCCCTCAAGGCACTTACAGTCTGGTGGGAAATTCCAAGTCCACGGCTAGCAGTATGGACTTTACCCATTCCTGATAAATGTATCATTGTTTGGCTATGCTGATATTTGTTGTCTTGGTTTGCGGTTCCTGTCATTGTTTTTAATTCAGGAGGATGGAAGATGGTGATGATTTCCATGAACCCTCTTCTCCTCTGTGGACTCTGCACAAGGGCTATGGTAATCTTAGCCTGTTTGGAACACGTGCCTCTTCCAGATCACCACTGCTCTTCGTGCTTTATGGCTTGGCTTCTTTTCTCTGTGGTTCAAGTCATGACTCCCAGATCTGCATGGGCTCTGTGGGCTCCCTGTGTTTCTGCACCTGCAGTGCAGACAAGCCCTGCGCTAGGAAAAATTTCTAGAAAGCGCCTTGTTGCTGAGTTATTATTACATGAAGTTATTGTTAGACAAAAAAACATGGAGACCCAGCAGCCATGACCAAGAGATGGCATTTAGTAAAGTGTGTGTTTAATCAAATGATAATTTGATAGAATGAACATTTCTTAGAAGCATAGTGGACATCTGTTGTATTTGCTGCTCTGTAAGCCAGGATATCTTGGGTAAAGAGATGGCAAATTGGGTGATTGGAAAGAAAGCCAGTAATGGACGTGAGAAGAGTCAAAAGGCAGTGAAATACCCCTGGGCCCATAAAAGTCAGGATCCCTATTTTAGGCCTAAGGGGCAAAGGAAGGGATCAGTTGCTGAAATCCAAAGAGAGTAAACTGTGACATTCCATCAGGGAGTTAGGCAAGCCCTAGTTCCCTGGTGGCTCAGCAGTAAGAATGCAGGAGGCGCAGGTTTGATCCCTGGGTCAGGAAGATCCCCTTGAGAAGGAAATGGCAATCGACTCCAGGGTTCTTGAAGAGGAAAAGTTAAAATTTTACGTAACCTCCTTCTGCCTCTGTAACTCAGCTTGCTCCTTGCAAAGTCTGGATCACATAGGTCACATAGTCTCAGAAAGTGGGGACTCACAATACTAGTAACTGGAGCTTATCTCACTCACTCTTGTCCTGCTCTTTGCAATAGCTGCTGCTGCTAAGCTGCTTCAGTCGTATCCGACTCTGTGTGACCCCATAGACGGCAGCTCACCAGGCTCCCCCATCCCTGGGATTCTCCAGGCAAGAACACTGGAGTGGGTTGCCATTTCCTTCTCCAATGCGTGAAAGTGAAGTCTCTCAGTCATGTCTGACTCTTTAGCGACCCCATGAACTGCAGCCCACCAGGCTCCTCCGTCCATGGGATTTTCCAGGCAAGAGTACTGGAGTGGTTGCAATAGCTAAGTCCCTATAAACCTGCTTAATCATGCCTGTCCATGTATAAAAATTCTGTAACCCCTTTGTTCAGGGCTCAAAGCTTAGAGTGTTACTCCTCTGGGCCACCAGCATAAAAAGCCTGAGTTCTCCAGTTCTCCAAGTGTGGTGCTTGCTTTCTTTGAGTACTGGTTTCTGCAACATTTCTGGAGGCCCCCGTGAGATTCCAATCATACTGGCCTGCTGAGCAGCTGGACCGGTGGCTCAGCTGGGCTGGAGCAAAGGAACCCTGAGACAAACACGGAGGTGCACCCCCTGACAGTATTCCGGGTTTTCTTTCAGACAAGTGTTCAGATTCTCTGGACAGCTGAGCCCAGACTGGACTCATTGGAGGGGCGGACCAACTCACCAGAAATGGCCACAGGATCAGGTAAGGCCCCGGGGCCAGTCCCCAGTCAGGTCCTACCCCAACAGGTAGAAGACTGATAACCTCTCCTTGGGGCTCCCAGGAAGGGAGCAACAGTTACGGAAACCTGGGGACTCAGGAGAAGGGAGGCACTGTGATAACCTCTGAATGATTGTGAGTGTGTGATTGCTGATTGAATGAAGTGAGAGAAATTTTCCTTTTTGGAAACTGCAAAACCAATTCTTTTTGAATATACAATTAAAAACAACTAGCTGGTTAAAAGGCCTGCCCAGTAGAAAGATTGAAATTAACCCTTTTAATGTTCTTGAAATAAACAACCACCTTTGCCTGAGACCGCAGCCTTTGGCAAATTAGAACTTCAAGCAAGGAGAAAAAAAAGAGACATTTTAAACCTCAAACAGAAAACTGTAAGATCTCTGTCAGTCTGTCTGTCTGAATTTATGTATGTCTCAGTGTATGTCTTTTGTTTTCTTCTAATAATATGGTTAAAGTTGTAAATAAGTTCTAATTTAATTGGCCTAAAGAAAAGCAAGCACTTACAAATCAAACAATTCTAAATTCAAAAAAAAAAAAAAAACACCTTAACCTAAATAAATTTCAAATTCACGTAAACCATTCCCAGTTAATATTCAATATTAAATATCAGACTAGAGGTCTCTTCAAGAAAATTAGAGATACCAAGGGATACCATCTTTCACGCAAAGATGGGCTCGATAAAGGACAGAAATGGTATGGACCTAACAGAAGCAGACGATATTAAGAAGAGGTGGCAAGAATACACAGAAGAACTATACAAAAAATATCTTCATGACCCGGATAATCATGATGGTGTGATCACTCACCTAGAGCCAGACATCCTGGAATGTGAAGTCAAGTGGGCCTTAGAAAGCATAACTATGCACAAAGCTAGTGGAGGTGATGGAATTCCAGTGGAGGTATTTCAAATCCTGAAAGATGATGCTGTGAAAGTGCTGCACTCAATATGCCAGCAAATTTGGAAGACTCAGCAGTGGCCACAGGTCTAGAAAAGGTCAGTTTTCATTCCAATCCCAAAGAAAGGCAATGCCGAAGAATGCTCAAACTACTACACAGTTGCACTCATCTCACACGCTAGTAAAGTAATGCTCAAAATTCTCCAAGCCAGGCTTCAGCAATACGTGAACTGTGAACTTCCAGATGTTCAAGCTGGTTTTAGAAAAGGCAGAGGAACCAGAGATCAAATTG
>SJYQ01003541.1:0-63332 GCA_006410935.1 Redunca redunca | reverse complement strand
AGGCTGAGTGCCAAAGAATTGATGCTTTTGAACTGTGGTGTTGGAGAAGACTCTTGAGAGTCCCTTGGACTGCAAGGAGATCCAACCAGTCCATTCTGAAGGAGATCAGCCCTGGGATTTCTTTGGAAGGAATGATGCTGAAGCTGAAACTCCAGTACTTGGCCACCTCATGAGAAGAGTTGACTCATTGGAAAAGACTGATGCTGGGAGGGATTGGGGGCAGGAGGAGAAGAGGACAACAGAGGATGAGATGTCTGGATGGCATCACTGACTCAATGGACATGAGGCTGAGTGAACCCTGGGAGTTGGTGATGGACAGGGAGGCCTGATGTGCTGCGATTAATGGGGTCGCAAAGAGTCGGACACAACTGAGTGACTGAACTGAACTGAATATTAAGTTCTAGTTTTGTTAATTAAGGTCTGTGTCTACTAAGACTCACATGAGATAGTTTCTTGTTATGTTATATTGCTAAAAGTTTTAATTGTTATTAAAAAGGACCCTCTAAGATTGTTTTTAAAGCTTATCTCAGTAACCAATCTTTGGATAAAGGTCAGATGCTCCATGATGTACAACCAGGAGATTAACACTTGGCTATAATCATTTAACTGAGTCAGATGACCTGGGGTATACCAGGCTATACCCAGTGAAAGTTCTTGACTTAAATTCTTGCTGCTGACCTTACTAATAACAGCTAGCTATATTATTTTCTATGTAGCTTGTTTCAGATTATTGCTTACATTACCAAATGTGTGACTGAGCCTGTGATAAAATGCTGATATGCAGTTCCATATGAGATCAATAATTGTAATAATGTAACTCTAGATATGGGAAGAAGCGATAAGAAGAAATACTTTCCTGGACCAAGAGGCTAGTAAGACAGGTATGGTCCAGAGACTTTTGCTACATACAAGGCCTGGTCTAGTGACAACACATTGAGTAGCTTGTCAATGGAATCTTTGTGTGACCTGGGAATGAGCCTTCCCAGCACCGTGGGACACAATGACCATGAAATGCCCCCCAAAACATGGTCAGATATGTGGCTATGAAGGGGCCCTGCTGACTGAAATTTGGCCCTTGCCAGCTGCCTCTACAAAGATTAAATCATGACCACTGAAAGATGCTGACCTTCAACACCCTCTTGAAAGGAGTTCAGGGTGGAGACAAAAAATGAGGTACTCTGTACTCTGGGAAAAACCTGGAAAAACAGGCCTTCAGATAGTCAGATGTTTTCAGGTAAAGATTTTTATAAGTCCAAATTCTTGTATCTTGTATCTAGAGAAACACTAATGTCGCAAACCAATATCCGGACCTGGTTCTCCTGGCTAGCCCCCCCAGCAGCTTTCCTACTTCTATTAATCTTTGGGCCAAATATCTTTAACTTTCTTGTTACGTTTCCTTCCCCAGGTAGTAGTACAACAAGAATATCCCCCGGGCAACACCCAGACAATGCTGAAACTAGCTGCCTTATCATTCTATGGACTCTCCTCTCCCTCTGTAAGTGCACCCCGAGGTCCTAAGGCTATTTTCCCTTTGAGATCTTACATGGGAGACCACCCCCAGTGATAGAAAAGCTCAAGGGAGACCACCAGCAACTAGCTGAACTGGAGATGTCCCAACACCTCCAGGCCCTGGGAGAAGTCTTCTGCCATATTGCCTAAGAAACCTTAGAAAGAACAGCCATTCCCTTGAACAACTGGGTTCACCCCATCAGCCAGGAAATGAGATATGGGTTAAAGACTGAAAACACAAGCCACTTCAGCCAATTTGGACAGCCCCTCACACGCTCTTCCTGGCAACCCGTATTGCTGTTAAAGTTACGGGTGTCATCTCTTGGATCCACCACACCAGAGTCAAGAAGGCAGCAGCTTCCTGTGATGAGGACACCAGGAAAGCAGTGTGGGGCTCCACAAACCTCCTGAAGGTCCAGTTCCAAACACAAAGGCCCTCATCCAGGAAGGACACTGAGCCCTGCTCTAGTCACTCCAGAAGCTGACTAGACAACACACAGCAGAAGCTTGAGGATTCTTCAACCTTGTTCCAGCCACACTCCGGCAGCTGGCTGTTCAATGCACAGTGGAAGCTTGAGGATCCGCCTATCAAAATATCAATGGATTTTCATTGTCAACCCTGGCTGAGATGGTTTTACAAAATAGGAGAGGGCTAGACCTACTGAAAGCTAAAAAGGGAGGACTCTGCCTCTTCTTGAATGAAAAATGCTGCTTTTATGTAAACCAATCAGGAATAGTCAGGGACATGGCCCAACAGCTATGGGAACGAATCATGAAAAGGAGAGAGGAATTAGCAAATTTCTGGGGTAATTGGAACAGTATCTGGAGCTGGGCATCGTGGCTTCTCCCTTTAACCAGTCCTCTCTCCATGTTCTCTGCACCACTCTTGTTTGGCCCTTGTATTCTCAAGGCTATTACCCAATTCGTAACCTCTCAGGTTGAATTCATAAAGTTACAAATGGTAGTAGTTCAATATTCCCTAAACAATGGGGAGCTCTGAATGTCCTACCAAAACATAAGATGGTGCTTTCTACAATGAATGATAGAAGCATCAAGAGGGGGGAATGAAGAGGAAAAGTTAAAATTTTACATAACCTCCTGCTCCTTCTGCCTCTATAACTCAGCTTGCTCCTTGCAAAGTCTGGATCACGTAGGTCACACGTAGTCTCAGAAAGTGGGGACTCACAATACAAGGAACTGGAGCTTATCTCACTCACCCTTGTCCTGCTTTTTGCAATCACCAAGCCCCTACAAACCTGCTTCATCATGCCTGTCCATGTATAAAAACTCTGTAATCCCTCTGTTCCGGGATCAGAGTTTGGAGTGTTAACTCCTCCGGGCCTGCTGGCATAACAAACCCGAGTTCTGCAACTCTCTGAGTGTGGTGCTTGGTTTCTCAAGTACTGGTTTCTGCAACATTCTTGCCTGGAGAATTCCGTGGACAGAGATGCCTGGTGGGCTACTGTCTATGGGGTTGCAAAGAGTTGGACCTAAACATCAGTGACCCTGCAGAAAGGGCATCAGGAGGAATAAGCTGATTTCATGCTTCTCTCTTCCTACAACCTCTGACGTTTGCTCGCTGCTGATGGAGGTCAGTCTCTGGGACAGAAAGCAGAGTGGGGAAGATGCGTGGAAAAGGGTGGGTCCATGTGGATTTGCCCGTGGCTGGCACATCTGCTCAAACATCCATCCCCACTTCCTCCGATGGGACATTCCTTTAGTTTGAGGGAATCTTGTGAGTTACATCGTGTCTCCCAAAAAGATATGTGAAAGTTCCAACCTCTAGGGACTCAAAATGTGACCTTTATTTGGGAACTGGCTTGTTGCAGGTGAAATTAGTTAAGATGAGGTCACACGCAGTAGGAAAAAAAGAAGAAAGTGAAGTCGCTCAGTCGTATCCAACTCTTTGTGACCCTGTGGACTGTAGCCTACCAAGCTCCTCTGTCCATTGGATTTCCCAGGCAAGAATACTGGAGTGAGTTGCCATTTCCTTCTTCAGGGGATCTTCCTGACCCAGGGATGAAACCCAGGTCTCCCGTATTGCAGGCAGACCCTTTACCCTCTGAGCCACCAGGGAAGCCATACACAGTAGGGAGGGCACATATTCCAATATGCTGCTGCTGCTGCTGCTGCTGCTGAGTTGCTTCAGTCGTGTCCGACTCTGTGCGACCCCATAGACGGCAGCCCACCAGGCTCCCCCATCCCTAGGATTCTCCAGGCAAGAACACTGGAGTGGGTTGCCATTTCCTTCTCCAATGCATGAAAGCGAAAAGTCAAAGTGAAGTCACTCAGTCGTGTCCAACTCTTAGTGACCCCATGGACTGAAGCTCACCAGGCTCCTCCATCCATGGGATTTTCCAGGCAAGAGTCCTGGAGTGGGGTGCCATTGCCTTCTCCGATTCCAATATGACTGGTGTCCTTATTAGAAAAGGAAATTTTAGACACACAGGTGGAAGACTGTCATGTGAAGATGGAGGCAGAGATTAGAGTTACGCTGCCACAAGCCAAGTATCACCTGGGGCCACTGGAAGAGGCCTCCTTCTCTAGAGGCTTTGAAGGGAGTGAGGCCCTACTCACACCTTGATTGTGAAGTTCTGGCATCAGAGCCGTAAAACAAAAATGGAAGGAGAGGGAGGGATATATCAGGAGCCTGCAATGAACACACACACACACTATTATATGTAAGATAGATAACCAACAAGGATCTACCGTATAGCATAAGGAACTCTACTCAACATTCTGAGATAAGCTATATGAGAAAAGAATCTTTAAAAAGCATATATGTGTGTGTATGTAACTGAATCACTTTGTTGTACACCTGAAACTAACACAGCCTTGTAAATCAACTGTACTCCAATACAAATAAAAACACCAACTGTTCTGATGTTTTAAGCCACCCAGAATATGGTCCCTTGTCACAGCCTCTTCAGGACACCACAGAGGGAGCTACCCCTTCCCCTCCACATGGCACCACATGACAGTCCAACCCTGCTGGAGTTAGGGAAAAGGGTATTTGTCTGCTGAGATGTGGATTTTGAGCATGAAAACAGGTAGCTAGACAAGTCTTAAATTCAGATCCCTGCTTTGTCACTTGCTCACCTCATGGACTGGGATGAGCCAGTTCAAGGGAAATTCATACCCCTGGGGCTTGCCTCCTGGTTGGGATTTTTAAGCCGTTCAGTTCAGTCACTCGGTCGTGTCCAAGTCTTTGCGACCCCATGAATCGCAGCACGCCAGGCCTCCCTGTCCTTCACCAACTCCCGGAGTTCATCCAGACCCACGTCCATCGAGTCAGTGATGCCATCCAGCCATCTCATCCTCTGTCATCCCCTTCTCCTCCTGCCCCCAATCCCTCCCAGCATCAGAGTCTTTTCCAATGAGTCAACTCTTCGCATGAGGTGGCCAAAGTACTGGAGTTTCAGCTTCAGCATCATTCCTTCCAAAGAAATCCCAGGGCTGATCTCCTTCAGAATGGACTGGTTGGATCTCCTTGCAGTCCAAGGGACTCTCAAGAGTCTTCTCCAACACCGCAGTTCAAAAGCATCAATTCTTCAGCACTCAGCCTTCTTTACAGTCCAACTCTTACATCCATACACGACCACCGGAAAAACCATAGCCTTGGCTAGACGGACCTTAGTCGGCAAAGTAATATCTCTGCTTTTGAATATGCTATCTAGGTTGGTCATAACTTTTCTTCCAAGGAGTAAGCGACTTTTAATTTCATGGCTGCAGTCACCATCTGCAGTTAGGAGACCTCAAAGTGCTGCCTCCTGAGGGAGTGCATGCTATGAACAAGCAGAAACTCACTGACAGCTCTACTCACAAAGACTGCTTGCTAGAACCATCTTGAAGACATAGATAGACCTTCCCTTTTCTGGTGACTGAGGAGAAGGACGTTACTGCCCACACTCAGCTCACTGGGTCTAAGACACAGTCAGAAAATATCATCATCAACTTCATTACTCACAAAGCCTGGAGAAGAAGGAGGAGCAGAGAAACAGGAAGACCAAGGCCTAGCTTTCCAGATTTCTGCATTAAGGTGGGAAGTGCACCTGAGTGTGAGCGCACAACAGAGAGGGGCACGACCTTCCCAGGCCCACGGCCCACCAAACGGGGCACTTGGCATTGGCCATTTTCCTCCCAATGACCAGCCCCATGGCGATCATCTCAGCAGACTGGCCACAGGGCTGTCATTAAAACGTGGACACAATATGATTTGTGGTCACACTGCACACAGATCATTGTTGATATGCTTGGCACCAAATAAGGCCTTGAGGGTGCAGTGTTGATTCCTGTCCTTGGCGATGGTGAGCTCTGATAGAGACCTACTCCAGTGGCCAAGGGCAAGGGAAGGAATGCCTGGGATCTGTGAGAGTTGACCCAACACTCAAGGATAGCCTGCCAATTTTATAGATAAATTAAGGCTCTGTGGTGTTAATCACCCAGAGGTGGGAGGCCAGAATTTGCTGGCTCCAAAGTTCATGTTCTTTCTGCTATGCCAGGCCACCTCCCACTCACATGTCCAGCAGTCCTGGCTTATTTGTGAATTTAAACATTCATACATTCATGCATGCACTTCTTCAATGCAGGTTTCTTGAGTAGCTACGGTGTCCCAGCAGCTGTGTTAGATACGAGTAAAGCAGAACTGAGTGAGATAGTCAAGGTAATCTAGTGGGGAGAGGGGAGAGCAAATACTTAATAGATAAATAAATGTGTATTTAATTTCTATATGAGAAAAGTACTATATCAAAGTAAGATAAGGAGATTGAGAATAACAGCTGGAGACTTAAAGTCCCAACACTAGGGAACGCTCACTCAATGAGGTAATACTTAAGCCACTAGTGTTTCAACTGGTCAGTGATTTTGTTCCCACAGGACACTGTCTGGAGACAATTTTGGTGATCACAGTAAGAAATGGCGGTAGGGTGCTATTAGCGACTAATGAGTAGAGACCATGAATGTTTCTAGACATCCTACAATGCACAGGACAGCCCCCAAAACAAAGAACTTTCTGCCCCAGAGTGTTAATGGCACAAGACTGAGGAACCCTGACTTAGACAAAGATATGAAGATGACCTTTGCCGACAGAGTAGTCAAAGCTATGGTTTTTCCAGTAGTCATATGCAGAGGTGAGAACTGGATCATGAAGAACGCTGAGCATCGAAGAACTGATGCTTTTGAACTGTGGTGTTGGAGAAGACTCTTGAGAGTCCCTTGCACTGCAAGGAGATCCAACCAGTCCATCCTAAAGGAAATCAACCCTGAATATTCACTGGAAGGACCGATGCTGAAGCTCCCATACTTTGGCCACCTGATACAAAGAGCCAACTCACTGGAAAAGACCCTGATGATAGGAAAGATTGAAGGCAAAAGGAGAAGAGGGTGGTGGAGGATGAGATGGTTAGATAGTATCACCAACTTAAGGCACGTGCATTTGAGCAAATTCTGGGAGATGGTAAAGGATAGAGGATCCTGGCATGCTGCAGTCCATAGGGTCACAAGGAGTCAGACATAAATTAGTGACTGAACAACAACAGCATGAAGATGAAGAAGATGCTAGCCCTATTCGCCTGCCCCAAGCATTCCAGATGAAAGGGAAACATGTGCAAAGGCTGCAACATCAGGAAAAGCTTTGTGTCTCAAGTTAAGGAATAGGGGAGAAAGTTACAGAATGAAAGCGACCAGATTGTACAGGGCCCCTGGTCTTGGGCAGAAGTTTGACTTTTCATTCTTTGCCATGGAAAGCCTTTAAAGGGCCTTAAACCAGAGAGAGGCACTCTGGCTACTCTGCAGAGGAGTGGCAGTGAGGGAAGAGTAGAATTCCAGAGACCAGGAACTGCCCGGGAAGAGGTAACAGCCTTGACTAAGCCCAGAGGTGGTACAGGAGAGAAATGGGGGCATCAGTGGCAGCTACGCTGGCGATGAACTGGATCTGGGGAGGAAGAGGAGAAACAGGGACTCTGGTCTCCAGGGTGCTGGGTCACGTGGGCCTCCAGATGGGGAAGACTGAGCCAGGGCCAGGTAGGAGGGGTCCCAGGTCAAGAGCTCGCCTTCAGACACAGGTGTGAGACACTCAGTGGACTTGGGTAGGTAAGGCGTTGGAAAGAAGAGTTACTCATAAGAGGCCTTGCAACTGTGCTTGCGGATCTGCCCCAGGCAGGGGACCTTCTCTGTGTTCATGGCAGCCCACAGCTGGCTGAGAAGCCTCACCTCTGTGTGTTACCAAAAGAACTCTCTTTTGTGTCTATTTAAAATCCTGCCTCTGCTGCTGCTTCGGTGGTCAGCTGCGTTCCATCTGTCAAAACAAAGAACGGTCAACGTCTGGGATGTTCTCGCGCTACCTCCAGTTCCAGACCCTTTGTTCTGACTCTTGTTTACAGCAATGTCAATCTCCTGCTGAAGCCCGAGGGCTGCTTCATCTCTTCCATCCCGCTGGGGATAGAATATTTACAGTCTTCTTTCCGACTTCCTTTTTCCAACAACTCCCAGTATCCTCTGCCACCGTGTACTCAAAGCAGAGAAAAATACATTGAGACCAGGCCTGTCCTTCAAGCTCTAGTTCAATCCTCTATTTCCTTTTTTTCCCTACCTTTTGACTGCCTTCACCCATTTCCCCATTCCCCCACTCTCATCTCTGGTAACCACAAATTTAGCCTCTTTTTCTATAAGTTTGTTTTTGAATCATGAGTGATCTATAAGACTGTGTTATTTCCTGCTATGCATCATAGCCATTTGGTATCTTATGCATTTCAAAATGATCATCATGATAAGTCTGGTTATAATATGTCAACATACAAAGATATGACACAGTTATTGACAGCATTCCCCACACAGGTACATTTTGTACCTATGACTGGAATTTTGTATCTCTTTAATCTCCCTCATCTATTTCTCTCCTTGCCTACAACCTGTTTGTTCTCTGTATCTATAATCCTATATCTGTTTTATCATGTTTATTTGTCTTGCATTTTAGATGCCACATATAAGTGAAATCATATGCTGCTTGTCTTTCTCTCTCTGACTTATTTCACTTCATGATACCCCCATGATACCCTCCATCCGTGTTGTCACAGATGGCAAGATTTCATTCTTTCTTTATGATTGAGTAATATTCCAGTGATTGCAGCCATGAAATTAAAAGACGCTTGCTCCTTGGAAGAAAAGTTATGACCAACCTAGATAGCATGTTCAAAAGCAAAGACATTACTTGGCCAACAAAGGTCCATCTAGTCCAGGCTATGGTTTTTCCAGTGGTCATGTATGGATGTGAGAGTTGGACTGCGAAGAAAGCTGAGCACCGAAGAATTGATACTTTTGAACTGTGGTGTTGGAAAAGACTCTTGAGAGTCCCTTGGACTGCAAGGAGATCCAACCAGTCCATTCTGAAGGAGATCAGCCCTGGGTATTCATTGGAAAGACTGATAGTGAAGCTGAAACTCCAATACTTTGGCCACCTCATGCAAAGAGTTGACTTATTGGAAAACACTCTGATGCTGGGAGGGATTAGGGGCAGGAGGAGAAGGGGACGACCAAGGATGAGATGGCTGGATGGCATCACCGACTCGATGCACGTGAGTTTGAGTGAACTCCAGAAGTTGGTGATGGACAGGGAGGCCTGGTGTGCTGCAATTCATGGGGTCGCAAAGAGTCAGACACAACTGAGTGACTGAACTGAATTGAACTGAACTGAATGTTCCATCATGTGTATGCGTGTGTGTATGTGTGTGTGTGTGTGTGTGTGTGTATCTCCCATCTTCTTTATCCCTTTCCTTTTATTATTATTGGACACCCATTGTTGACTTCCTCTGTACCTGGCACTTGGGGATACCATGATCAATGAGAGTGATATGGTCCCTGATAGGGCCCCTGATAGAGACCCAGGCTTGATTCCTGGGTTGGGAAGATCTCCTGGAGAAGGAAATAGCTACTCAACCCAGTATTCTTGCCTGGAGAATTCCATGGACAGGAGAGCCTGGCTATATATAGTCCATGGGGTTGCAAAGAGTTGGACACAACTGAGCAACTAACACTCTCACTTTCAATATGGAGCTCACACCTTAGGACAGGCTGTCTCAATTTCAGCACTATTGACATTTGACATCAAGTAATTCTTTGTTGTGGGGACTATCCTGTGTGTTGTATGCTGTTTAGCAGCTTCCCTGACTTCTACCTATTAGATGCCAGTAGCTTGTTACCATCCCTCAAGTAGTCACTACCCAAAATATCTTCAGTCATTGCTAAAACTTCTCCTGGGAAGCAAAATTTTCCCAGTCAAGAGATTTTATTCTAGAAGGAAGAGGACATTAAACAAACACTCATCAAGGTAGATAAATGTGATGACAGAAGGATAAACAAGAGATTCAATTGATCTTGGCAGGAATGGAGAGATAAGAGTCCAATGTGGAGACTACCTGTTCCAGCCCAGAAAAATAGCTGGTATTCCTTCCAACATGAGGCTTTCTCTGATCACTTAATTGTCTTCTGTCTTCCCTGGTTTCCTACAGTAGCATTCACTGATTCTGTACCAGGCAGCCGGGTACAGTACTGAGCGCTGGGCATGCCTTATATCATTGTATCCTTGTAAGTACCCTATAAGGATAACTGGACTACAAACCACTAAAGATTCACCACATAAGTAAATTGAAACAGTAAATTGAATGAAAGCTGAGACAGTGACTGCTTCTACTTCTTGTTCATCCTCCAGCAACAGCCTCCCATTTCATCAGTTACTACAAACTACAACCTTTTTTAACTGTCCATGTCTCCTGCCTTTTGAGCCTCCAAAACTACTCCCCCAGATTTTCCCATTACCCAAATTTCTTTGTTTGATCTTACTATTCCCTGGGCCTGATCTCCCATCTTGCTTCTTCCTTTTCCCACCAGTGTTCTCAAAACTTCAGAGCTACCCAACCGTCTCCTTCATTGTCCTTACACTGGGGTGCCTTCTTATACCCTTTACTGAAATCATTCTCATCAGTTTCCCCGAAGCATAGAATCCAGAGGTATCCTGTCATCTCATTCAATCTGTCCTCCGCATTTAGTGTTATTTAAAACTCTCCTCCTTGGAACTTTCTTCTTCCTTGGTACCCTGCACCCTTCAGGTCTACCTTCTGCCTCCTATCCTACAGATTTGGGTAGCCTCCACTGTTCCTCCAAGTTCCCAGTTCCTTGTCCCAATCTCGATCTACACTCATTGCTCAGGCATTGTTTTAGCTTTCAGAGCTGTATCTAACCTACCTTTGTGGAACACTAGCTTAACTCACTTTTGCAATCCATCTGGACACTCTACCTGAATACAACCTTGACACCTTAAATTGAAAGTGTCCCAAAGAAAAGGCTCTATCTTTTCCTCAAAGTCAGTTCTTTCCCTCAGCTTCTCAAAATCTGTTGTTTCTCTTAGTAGGAAGAATCATTCTTAGAGCTTCAGACTGAATTGTCTACATTCATTTTTGTTCATGAACTCACTCCTTGAACCTGTTGTGGGCACCATGCTTTACAGACTGTCTGCCCTCATGGAACTCACAGTCCATCTGGCAAGACAGATGGTCAAAAGAAAGTGCAGAGAGCTTTGATGAGGGTTATAGTAGGAGACAAAGAAGGCAATGGCACCCCACTCCAGTACTTTTGCCTGGAAAATCCCATGGATGGAGGACCCTGGTAGGCTGCAGTCCATGGGGTCGCTAAGAGTCGGACACGACTGAGTGACTTCACTTTCACTTTTCACTTTCATGCATTGGAGAAGGAAATGGCAACCCACTCCAGTGTTCTTGCCTGGAGAATCCCAGGGATGGGGGAGCCTGGTGGGCTGCCATCTATGGGGTCACACAGAGCTGGACATGACTGAAGCAACTTAGCAGCAGCATAGTAGGAGAAGTCTAATGTGTAGCGGGTCTTTCCTCTTCTCTAGCACCTAGACCCAATGAGCTGGTAAGTGCTCTAGCTCTCCCATCACTGTGCCCCTCCAATCAGCTGCTTGCTCTCTAAACTCCTGGCCACTGCCTTGGCCTCCTAAGAGGTCTTATGTCCTCTTATTTCTCTTCACTTCTCTGAATTCTCACATGTTATGTTGCCTTGTAACACCTTCCTTCTTATCGGTCCCCTTGCAACACTATGAGTTTATTCAATATAACTCTGTGTGTGTGTGTGTGCCCACGCTTGATTGTTCATCATGTTCGACTCTTTTGTGACCCCATGGACTGTAGTCCACCAGATTCCTCTGTCCATGGAATTCTCCAGGTAAGAATACTGGAGTGGGTTACCATGCCCTTCTCCAGGGAATCTTTCCAATCCAGGGATCAATCCAGGGTCTCCTTCACTATGGGCAGATTCTTTACCGTCTGAGTCACCTTGGAAGCCAAAGACAGAGAACATTGCATTTAAATTCTAGCACTGCCACTTACTTCTTTTACGTTATATGATCTTAATTGTATCATCTCTTGAAAGCCTCAATTTCTACATCTTTGAGTGGGATTAATAGTAGACTATCTATCAATGTCTCAATTATGATTTTAGAACATGGGTATTGGGCTTGTTGCATATATTCGCCCACTTTTATATATTTAAAACTTTTAATATATTTAAAAATTATTTATAAGCTATTTGTGAAAATTAAATGAAATTAGGAAAATGCTAATCACTGTGCCTGTCACAGTTCCTAACACACAGATAGCCTCCAGTACAAAGTGGTCCTCAGCAGTGAAGGAAGGGTCACTCTTTATGCCACCAAATCCTTGCTGGGCTGGGATTATCTTGTCTCTTTATTGGTTTGTACTGTGTTCTTCTCCACTGGAACTAAGCTTCATGAAGGCAGAGACCCTGTCTGTCGGTGCTCCCCATTGTATGTCAAGTGTGCGCAGGAGGCAGTTGACGAGTGGTAATTGCAAGCGTGAACTGTAAAGACACACCATCATGGTTCCCTCATTCTACATAAAGATAATTAACCTCAGACAGGTGAGGCAGCTCGTTCAAGGGCCCAGAGCTAGTGAGTGGTCTTCTACCTTCTTTTAGATATTGTGCGTCTTAAGAGTAATCTGTGTATATATGTTTATGTGTGTGTGATGGAATGGGTGTGGGGGATGGTTATGGGAAAACAGCCCACCATGGGTCCCGTTAGAGTTTGTAGTCACACCTCCCTGGACCTCTATTATACAAGCCACAGTTTGGATACAGCCTTCTCCATCCAGAGAGCTGTTTTTCTGAGCCTAGTATTAGGAGGGGAACACTTCTTCTGCATTGCACATGCTTCCTTCAGGATAGAGGGGTATCTATTAGTGTGACACTAGCCCTGCTCTGTCTCCCACTCCTTCCATCCCCTTGGGAGGTGGAGCAAAGCATCTGGTTGGTGATTTTGACAGAAAGAACTTTGGAGGCTGTTTCAGTGGGTGCAAAGGTCTCTTCTCTCTCTAGCAGAAGAACCAAAAGGACAGTTCGAAGAAAATGATCAGGACTGAGAAGCAGAGGAGAAAAATCAAGAGGCCAGAGTGTCTCATGGAAGCTCTCTCTTTCTCAGTATCTCCCAGCCTGCAAAACCCCTGTGTTATTGGGCTATGATAGCCTAGCTGTCCAACCCAAGCCCTACCTTGTGGGCAAGGCTTGAGTCTTTTCAACCCTGCCTCGACTGGATGCACCATTTGTTGTTGTTCAGTCACTAAGTCATCTCTGACTCTTTGTGACACCATGAACTACAGCACTCTAGGCTTCCCTGTCCTTCACTGTCTCCTGGAGTTTGCTCGAACTCATGTTCATTGAGTTGATAATGCCATCCAACCATCTCATCCTCTGTCGCCCCCTTCTTCTCCTTCCCTCAATCTTTCCCAGCATCAGGGTCTTTTCCAATGCACCATTATTACTATGCAACTAAGATACCTTCTTCTGGAGAAGCCGATGGCACCCCACTCCAGTACTCTTGCCTGGAAAATCCCATGGGCGGAGGACCCTGTGGGCTGCAGTCCATGGGGTCGCTAAGAGTCGGACACGACTGAGAGACGTCACTTTCACTTTTCACTTTCATGCACTGGAGAAGGAAATGGCAACCCACTCCAGTGTTCTTGCCTGGAGAATCCCGGGGACGGGGGCCTTTTGGGCTGCCGTCTATGGGGTCGCACAGAGTCGGACATGACTGAAGCGACTTAGCAGAAGCAGCAGCAGCAAGATACCTTCTTCAAGGCTTATATCAGGAACAAAACTGACATACTGATTTCCACTTGCCTGTCTCTATGAGTTCAGAACTCAGCTAGGAATATTAGAAAGGGACTTATGAATTGACCCCACCAAACAAAACAACAACATCCAAAGAAGAACTTTGAATGTGTACTGATTTAATTTTATTTCATGAATTCCAGTTTGGTTTGTATTGCTAATACCAAGATGGCACATGATGTTAAATCTGAGTCAACATCTCAAAGGAATGTCAAGTAATTAGAAAGGGTCCAGAGGAAACTTAAGAGAATGGTGGAGTTCTGGAAACCAGCCCATGGTAGGGAAAGGTAAAACGAATCAGGAGATTTAGTTCAAAGCAGATTTGGCTGTGATATGACACAGTCTTCACATTTTTCAAGGGCTACCATGCAAAAGAATGGTTTAATCAGATTATGTGACTTCCAAGGGCAGAACTAAGTGCACCAATGGATGTTCCAAGGAGGCATATTTTGGCTCATTATAAAAATTATATTTGCAATGACTAGCATTGGATAGAGGTATAGTTACCACCTACAGATGGCCCTTTATGTGTATTATCTCATTTCATCCTGGCAGCAGTCCCAGTGAGATCAGTATATGATTATCTCCATTTAACAGATAAAGAAACTGAGGTTCTGGCAGGTAGATTAATTTGCCCTAGGTCAAGAAACTAATAAGGGGCAAGGCAGGAGTTAGTAAATGCATCAGTCATTGCCCTAAGTATTTGGTCTTAACCACTACACACTACTCTTCACCCTGAATAACAGTGACCAGACCTGCACTTAGGTGCACCTGTGTTGTTTCAAAAGAGGAACAGAGTTTTGGTTTTGTTTCTATTCTTCTTAATGATGCCCAGGTTTGGTTTGACTTTCTAGGCTACAGGACCTCGGTAAATGTTAGTGTTTATAGAAAATAGGATTCAGGGCTTCTCTGGTGGCTCAGGGGCAAAGAATCCACCTGGAAACACAGGAGACACAGGTTCGATCCCTGGTCCAGGAAGATCCCACATGCTGTGGCTTAACTAAGTCCATGCACCGCAACTACTGGGTCTGTGCTCCAGAGCCCAGGAGCAACAACTACTGAAACCCACGTGCTGCAACTATTGAGGCCCATGCGCCCCAGAGTCCGTGTCTGTAACAAGAGAAGCCACTAGAATGAGAACCCCACGCGCTGCAACAAGAGTAGCCCCTGCTCGCTGCAGGTAGATAATAGCCCATGGGGCAGTGAAGATCCAGAACAGCCAAAACACAAATAGATAAAATTATTTTTTCAAAACAGAATACAATGAAACCCAGATCCCTTCCCAGTGTTTCAATTGCCCTATCAAAGCCTTTGACCCCTAAGGATGAAATTGGGGTTTCACTCAACCTAAGACCCTGTTGGGCGCTGACTGTTTCAGATTAAGATCCATCCAGTGCAGCCCCTGGGCCTTGAGTCCTCTGCATACAAAG
This sequence comes from Redunca redunca, assembly GCA_006410935.1. Classification (NCBI taxonomy): domain Eukaryota; kingdom Metazoa; phylum Chordata; class Mammalia; order Artiodactyla; family Bovidae; genus Redunca; species Redunca redunca. The sequence goes on along the minus strand of SJYQ01003541.1, from coordinate 48,195 downwards.
AACATTCCACACAGGTCCCTAGTAGCTTCTGTTTTTGAATTTTAGAATTGTTTTTCAGCAGACATGTATCCACTGAGGATACATAAGAGGAAGGAACTCAGAAGGCATACCAGTGGGCAAGGGAGTGGAAGTGGGGGTCAGGGAGCACATGTTGTGCGTGGTAAATCCTGTTAAAGAGGAGACACCACTCTGTGACAAAGGATGAATGCAGGCATCCCTGGATCATCCAAGCCAGACATGTTCCTCCATTCCACTCCATGTCTGCCCCCAGACTCCCTCCTGCTCCCTGCTTACCTAGCCCTGTCTTATTCCCTTTGGCAGCTGTCCGTTTTTCTCTATTTTGTTCAGTGCGACAGAACTATCTGAACCACCTACCCATTAACCTGATGTCCCTGGCCTTGATTCAGAACCTCTGCCCACACCGTGTCCTAGCACGTATTTGTTGACATCCTATGATCTCATCTAATCACCAACTCTGAGGGCCCAGCACTGGAGGGTAGGGGGTGACACAAAGGAACAGCATCTGGAAAGGGTTCATCCTTAGGAGCATAAATAGGGGACACCAAAATGCGTGGGGTAATCAAGGTTCACAGACTGAAAAACAAGCAGACAAGGCGACTATGTCTCTGAGGCAGCAAGCAATGATGATCTTGGGTCGATTTTTTTTTTTTAATTTTAATAGGAGTGTAATTAATCGCTTTACATTGTTGTGCTAGTTTCTGCCATACCACAACATGAAAAGTATGAAACATTTCATATATTTTTGTGTGTTATCCTTGCCCCAGGGCCAAGCTGATCTGAGTCATTCCAACTTTAGTGCATGTGCTGCTGAAGCGAGCATTTCCATGGCTTTTTTGAGATGAACTTCTTTGGACCAGAAATCCTTCTGAAGAAGGCTAAAGACAAAGGCCACCTAAGTGGGAGGGGGTAAGAAGAAGGACAGGGAGGAGTCAGAGGACAGAGCAGTGCGGGAGAAGCATGGACATGTAGTGTTCCGGAAGGCAAAGGAGGCCGTGTCAAGAAGGAAAACAGTCAACAGTGCTGGCGTGGAAGCCATGCTCGGGGGACAAGGAGGGTACTGGTGACAGACACTTGGGAGAGCAGCTTCAGCAGCTGGGGTACGAACCAGAGGGTGTTCTGTTCGTGCTGCATCCTGGGTGACCAGGAGCACGCTTCAAACCAAGTCATCACAAAGCCCTGTCCAGAGCAATCCAAGAATGACATCTCTACAGACAATGGGCCTGCCGCAGCTCGGCCATGTCACTCTGACCTTGCTCCAAGGGTGACCTCAGCAAAAAGAACCAGTAGAGATAAGTCCTTAAGCAAGTGAGTCTGTGGGGACAAACCCACTGTGTCCAACCGGTGACCACGACAAGGGGAGGACACTTCACCAGCTTGGTTCATTCACCAGTGGCTCTCTCACTCATGAACACTGAGATGGCTCTAATGCGCTCAGAGACAGAGAAGGCACTTGGTCATAAAAGAGATCTGGTCTCTGCCATCAAACGGCTTCAACACATTTGGGGGAACTTCATTCCATGAGTACATCCGCCAACCTCAACATGCCATCTAGGATACCTAATGAAGTCCCCATTCAAATTTTACAAAATTACCCAAGTTTTAGCAATACCTTTTTTATGTCTCTCTATAGAGGGCTACTGCTGCTGCTGCTAAGTTACTTCAGTCATGTCCAACTCTGTGCAACCCCATAGACGGCAGCCTTCTACTGGAGTGGGGTGCCATTGCCTTCTCTGGTAGAGGGCTAAGGTTAAGCTTTGAATGATCAAAGAGGATATGTGTTCATTAAAAACAATCTGATAGACTGAATCACTGAGGACTGTATTGATTCCTTACAATATATACCTATGACCTCTTCCCTTGAAGCACTAACCATGCTATGTTGCTTGTGTTTCTCTTTCTCCATCCTCCCTCTCCAAACCTAATCAAGATCTATGTCTGTAGATCTTGATTAGGCCCCCTCACTGCCCTCAAACTCAAATCTGAAGTCAGATTCACCATATGGCATGTCTCCATCATCACCCTTTTCAGGCATCCTCATTCCCATCTGTGGTGCCTTTCATTTTATCTTCTCCCATGAGCATATCCTGCATCCAGTCAATTACCAAGTTCTGTGTCAAGCAGGGTCTTGTGCCCATAAAAGATGTTCAACCCTTACTTTCCGATGAATGGACACATTTTATATTCTGGAAACATTTATAGCTGACTGGTAACTGTAGCTATGGCACTGATAATGACAGCTGTTAAGAGCAAGGCTTTGGGTGGCAGATGGGGCTGAGCTGGGTTTAGTCTCATAAGATGCTTGCTCCTTAGAAGAAAAGCTATGACCAACCTAGACAGCATATTAAAAAGCAGAGATATTACTTTGCAAACAAGTGTCCATCTACTCAAAGCTATGGTTTTTCCAGTAGTCATGTATGGATGTGAGAGTTGGACTGTAAAGAAAGCTGAGTGCCAAAGAATTGATGCTTTTGAACTGTGGTGTTGGAGAAGACCCTTGAGAGTCCCTTGGACTGCAAGAAGATCCAACCAGTGCATCCTAAAGGAAATCAGTTCTGAATATTCATTGGAAGGACTGATGCTGAAGCTGAAATTCCAATACTTTGGCCACCTGATGTGAAGAACTGACTCATTTGAAAAGACCCTGATGCTGGGAAAGATTGAAGGTGGGAGGAGAAGGGGATAACAGAGGATGAGATGGTTGGATGGCATCACTGACTCAATGCACTCAATAAGTTTGAGTAAACTCCAGGAATTGGTGATGGACAGGGAGGCCTGGTGTGCTGCAGTCTATGGGGCCACAACGAGTTGGACACAACTGAGTGACTGAACTGAACTGAACTGATGTTGCTTAGTATTCCAAGGACTTTGCACACATCATTTCCTCATTCATAAGATGGTAGTTACTCAGGTTGTGAGAATCAAATATAAAAAGTATGTAGAGCTCTGAGTGCAGAGATGTTATTTCCTTTAGTTCCTAGTCCACTGTCAGCCTAGAAAAGAAAAAGGCAACTCACTCCAGTATTCTTTTTTTTTAATTGAAGGATAATTGCTTTACAGAATTTTGTTGTTTCTGTCAAACCTCAATATGAATCTGCCATAGGTATACATATATCCACCCCCCTTTTGAACCTCCTTCCATCTCCCTCCCCATGCTAACCCTCTAGGTTGATACACAGCCCCTGTTTGAGTTTTTTGAGACATACAGCAAATTCCTACAGGCTGTCTATTTTACATAAGGTAATGTAAGTTCCCATGTTACTCTTGCCTGGGAAATCCCACGGGCCGAACAACCTGGTGTGCTACAGTCCATAAGATCTCAAGAGTCAGAAGTAGCAACTAAACCACCACCACCCACTGTCAATGCTTATCCATTTGAGCAGTCTAACATTAAAGAAATGGAGTAGCCATCATGCTCAACAAGAGTCCGAAATGCAGTACCTGCATGCAGTCTCAAAAATGACAGAATGATCTCTGTTCATTTCCAAGGCAAACCATTCAATATCACAGTAATCCAAGTCTATGCCCCAACCAGTAATGCTGAAGAAGCTGAAGTTGAACGGTTCTATGAAGACCTACAAGACCTTTTAGAACTAACACCCAAAAAAAGATGTCCTTTTCATTAAGGGGACTGGAATGCAAAAGTAGGAAGTCAAGAAACACCTGGAGTAACAGGCAAATTTGGCCTTGGAATACGGAATGAAGCAGGGGAAAGGCAATAGAGTTTTACCAAGAGAAGGCACTGGTCATAGCAAACACCCTCTTCCAACAACACAAGAGAAGACTCTACACATGGACATCACCAGACGGTCAACACCGAAACTAGACTGATTATACTCTTTGCAGCCAAAGATGGAGAAGCTCTATACAGTCAGCAAAAACAAGACTGGAAGCTGACTGTGGCTCAGATCATGAACTCCTTATTGCCAAATTCAGACTGAAATTGAAGAAAGTAAGGAAAACCACTAGACCATTCAGGTATGACCTAAATCAAATCCCTTATGATTATACAGTGGAAGTGAGAAATAGATTTAAGGGACTAGATCTGATAGATAGAGTGCCTCATGAACTATGGACGGAGGTTGATGACATTGTACAGGAGACAGGGATCAAGATCATCCCCATGGAAAAGAAATGCAAAAGAGCAAAATGACTGTCTGGGGAGGCCTTACAAATAGCTGTGAAAAGAAGAGAAGCGAAAAGCAAAGGAGAAGAGGAAATATATAAGCATCTGAATGCAGAGTTCCAAAGAATAGCAAGAAGAGATAAGAAAGCCTTCCTCAGCTATGAATGCAAAGAAATAGAGGAAAAGACTAGAGATCTCTTCAAGAAAATTAGAGATACCAAGGGAACATTTCATGCAAAGATGGGCTCGATAAAGGACAGAAATGGTATGGACCTAACAGAAGCAGACGATATTAAGAAGAGGTGGCAAGAATACACAGAAGAACTGTACAAAATGGATCTTCATGACCGAGATAATCACGATGGTGTGATCACTCACCTAGAGCCAGACATCCTGGAATGCGAAGTCAAGTGGGCCTTAGAAAGCATCACTATGAACAAAGCTAGTGGAGGTGATGGAATTCCAGTTGAGCTATTTCAAATCCTGAAAGATGATGCTGTGAAAGTGCTGCACTCAATATGTCAGAAAATTTGGAAAACTCAGAAGTGGCCACAGGTCTAGAAAAGGCCAGTTTTCGTTCCAATCCCAAAGAAAGGCAATGCCAAAGAATGCTCAAACTACCGCACAACTGCACTCATCTCACATGCTAGTAAAGTAATGCTCAAAATTCTCCAACCTAAGCTTCAGCAATACGTGAACCATGAACTTCCAGATGTTCAAGCTGGTTTTAGAAAAGGCAGAGAAACCAGACATCGAATTGCCAATATCTGCTGGATCATTGAAAAACAAAGAGAGTTCCAGAAAAACATCTGTTTCTGCTTTATTGACTATGCCAAAGCCTTTGACTGTGTGGATCACAATAAACTGTGGAAAATTCTGAAAGAGATGGGAATACTAGACCACCTGACCTATCTCTTGAGAAACCTATATGCAAGTCAGGAAGCAACAGTTAGAACTAGACATGGAACAACGGACTGGAAAAGGAGTACATCAAGGCTGTATATTGTCATCCTGCTTATTTAACTTATATGCAGAGTCCATCATGAGAAACGTTGGGCTGGGAGAAGCACAAGCTGGAATCAAGATTGCTGGGAGAAATATCAATCACCTCAGATATGCAGATGACACCACCCTTATGGCAGAAAATGAAGAGGAACTCAAAAGCCTCTTGATGAAAGTGAAAGAGGAGAGTGGAAAAGTTGGCTTGAAGCTCAACATTCAGAAAACGAAGATCATGGCATCCGGTCCCATCACTTCATAGGAAACAGATGGGGAAACGGTGGAAAGAATGTCAGACTTTATTTTTTGGGGCTCCAAATCACTGCAGATGGTGACTGCAGCCATGAAATTAAAAGACGCTTACTCCTTGGAAGGAAAGTTATGACCAAGCTAGAGAGCATATTCAAAAGCAGAGACATTGCTTTGCCAACAAAAAAAAAAAAAAAAAGGTCCATCTAGTCAAGGCTATGGTTTTTCCAGTAGTCATGTGAGAGTTGGACTGTGAAGAAAGCTGAGCACCAAAGAATTGATGCTTTTGAATTGTGGTGTTGGAGAAGACTCTTGAGAGTTCCTTGGACAGCAAGGAGATCCAACCAGTCCATTCTGAAGGAGATCAGTCCTCCTTGTTCATTGGAAGGACTGATGCTAAAGCTGAAACTCCAGTACTTTGGCCACCTCATGCAAAGAGTTGACTCATTAGAAAAGACTCTGATGCTGGGAGGGATTGGGGGCAGGAGGAGAAGGGGACGACAGAGGATGAGATGGCTGGATGGCATCACCTACTCGATGGATGTGAGTTTGAGTGAACTCCAGGAGTTGGTGATGGACATGGAGGTCTGGCGTGCTGCAATTCATGGGGTCGCAAAGAGTCGGACACAACTGAGCGACCGGACTGAACTGAACTCAATGTTAAGTTTAAAGAGGCCCAGAGAATTCCCTGGTGGTGCAATGGTTAGGACTCCTGACCTTCACTGCTGAGGATGCAGGTTCAATTCCTGGACAGGGAGGTAAGATCCCCCACAAACCAGGTGTTACATGCACCCCCACCCCACCCCCGAACCACAGCCACCAGAAAAAAAAATTCAAAGGAACCTAAATCCCAAGCTGAGGCCAACAGTATTCCGTTTTAGAACACAAATTGGGCTCTTTAGTAAGTCCTAGAAAGGGGTGACCATCCCCTAGGCCTCTGTTTGGGGCATAAGATAAAGACTTCCACATCAAACATATTCTTCTTCCCTTCCCTTATCTCTCTTCCATTGTACCTACTTTTGCAAATTCCAATTAAAAATTATGCAATTCAAAAAAAAAATCCAACTCAACAAGTTTTAATGAGTGCTGGCTGTGTGTGTCATGGCTGATTAACCAGTTGCCTGGAAGACCTTATCTTCCTTGTAGAAAGTAACTTTTTCAAATCCTAATGAGCTCCCTCCCACACCAACACTGGGCTTCATGCCACTCTGGGTATCCTTCTGGAGGCACCCTCCATTTCCTTGTCAGCCATTGTTTTTCCTTTTGGTTCTCTTTTTATCCTACCTAACCTCACCTGTCAACACATCAACAGACAAAATCACCCTCTCCCTCCCTCCCCCTCCTCTTTCTCATCCACTAGCTCCATCTATAACTGTGAGTGAGTGTGTGTGTGTGTGTGTGTGTGTGTGTGTATCATTTCCAGTTTACAGAGGAGAAAACAGTTTAAAGCCAAAAACCAGGTACTTTGAAAGATCACACTGCTAGTAAGAGGTGTCTAGCAGCTATCAGGCTGCCCCAGATCCTTGATGATTTTTTAAAATTGTTTTAATTGGAGTATAACTGCTTTACAGTATTGTGTTAATTTCTGCTGTACAATGACGTAAATTAACTATGCATGCATGTTAAGTCACTTCAGTCTCGTACCACTCTTTGTGACCTCAGACTGTAGCCCGCCAGGCTCCTCTGTCCATGGAATTCTCCAGGCAAGAATACTGGAGTGGGTTGCCATTCCCTCCTCCAGGGGATCTATGTGCATACATATATCCGGGGCTTCCCAGGTGGCGCTAATGGTAAAGAACCCACCTGCCAATGCAGGAGACATGGGTTCAGTCCCTGGATGAGGAAGATCCCTTGGAGGAGGGCATGGCCATCCACTCCAGTATTCTTGCCTGGAGAATTCCATGGACAAAGGAGCCTGGCAGACTACAGTCCACGGGGTCACAAAGACTCGGACATGACTGAAGCGCTTAGCACACAAGCACACACATATACCCCTCCCTCTTTGGCCTCTCTTCCACCTCACCCCAATCCCACCCTCTATTTCCTTCCTCCATGGGGTCTTCCCAACCCAGAGATCAAACCCAGGTCTCCCGCATTACAGGCAGAGTCTTCACCATTTGAGCCCCACCCCGGGAAGCCCCTTCCCACTCCTCTAGGTCATCACAAAGCACTGAGCTGAGCCCCCGCGCCCCCGTGCTACACAGCAGCTTCCCCTCAGCTTTCTATTTTGCATACAGCACTGTATATGTGCCTTGACCATCTGGAGAGGCTCTCATCCACAGCGCACTTCACTCCCAGCAAGCAGAACCTGTGACCTTGTCCACCGGCTGCCCAGAATGCTGGGGTCCTTTTAGGCAGTGGCCATGGAAAGCCAGAGGGCTTCCCTGGTGGCTCAGACAGTGAAGAATCCACCTGCAATGCAGGAGATCTGGGTTTAGTCCCTGAGTTGGGAAGATCCCCTTGGAGGAGGGCATGGCAACCCACACCAGTATTCTTGCCTGGAGAAGCCCCATGGACAGAGGAGCCTGGTGGGCTCCAGTCCAAGGGGTCGCAGACACGACTGAGTGACTAAGCACACCCACAGCAGGAAGAGCCAGCTGGAGTTTAAGCCTCTCCTCCTCTTGCCAAAGGGGGTGGGGGTGACAGCCCTTAACTAATGATTAACAGGTATGAGGGTATCCCCTGGCCCGCAATGGGGACTGCTCTCGCCTGTGACACCCGGGCCTCCTGATCTGCCCCAGCCTATTGAGCTAATTGTTGCTGAATCGGGGCTTGGCCTCCTCCCCTTCCCTGTTCATCTTCCCTACTCCACGACCTATCACCCTTAACCTATAAACCTTTCCAATAAAAACCTTTCACACAAATCTTTGCCTCGATCCCTGCCCCTAGAGAACCTACCCTGAAGCAATGTGCATGCAAGTTTCCAACCCAAGCCTGTCAGACTTCAACCTTCTTTTGCCTCTATGGTGCTTGACATGCTGTTGCAGGGTGACTGGGCTCTTCACTAATCTCACAGCCCTTTAAAAAAATTGACTGACTGCCATAAGCCTTTGGGGCCCTGAATGCCCTACATGCCATAATTACATGTCTCAGAGACAAAAGCCATTTATCTTAACAAAGTGAAATAGGGGACTCAAGGAAAAAGTTTTTTTGAACTTGTAATTGTCCTACACCTGGGTCCATAATTAATTAGACACTACAGTGGACTTTATCCTTTTAATATTATCTCTTTGTTAAATGGTTTTGTTATGAAAAATGGAATATTTCCTGCTATATCCATAAACAAGAATATCACAGTCATCAAGGATTGCAACACTTCAAAGTAAGGTGGTGAACCCTAAGGGCACTCAGGAAGGAAAAGAATATGTTACCTAGCAGCCATCAGACTGCAGCCACTCCCTGCAGTGAGCCCAGAGGAAAGGAAGCTCAGGATGTGAAAACACGGGATGCTGGCCCCAGGGAGCCGAGGCACATATGAAAGGAATGATCTTAGTGAGCCCTCATCTTCCCATACAGAGAAAAGCCCCAAATTCCTTAACTTAGAATATTTGATCTTCTTTAATTAACAATGACCTTCTGATGTTCAGACTACCTGCCCTTTGTTCCAAAAGTTCTGGATAATCTTGGCCCCTCTCCTCGCCTCCTCCGAGTGATTTTCTCAGGGTTACTTGAGATGCTGTCTCAAGTAACAGCTTGAGAGGCTTAGCTTGAGGCCCTAAAAATTTCCACCAAATAAAACATGATTCTCAACTTTTAGATTATGAATATTTTTAAAGTCCATGGTTATATAAGTAATATAACTACATTAGACAAGTTCTGAGGGAAAAACAAATCTAAGTACTCTGATCCAACCATTCACATACCATTTCCTTCTAGTGCTTTTCATGTTCATGTGACATGGATATAGTCTTAGCCAAACACCAGGATCCCCTGGGGGCTTTCCCTTAGTTCAGTTTCCATCTTCTAGCACAGTTGTCAGGTCATTTTACATGAATTTTTCAAATTCTCGTTTTACGTCCGGAGACATACCATCATTTGTCACCACTTTGTTTTCTCTTCATTTTAATGACATTAGTTGCTTTCATTCTAATTTTACAATGTGGTCACCGTTTTGATTGCTTTTGATATTTCGCAGTTTTAAATAACTTTGTAAATGTACCGGTTTGGTTTGCATCTACACTTTTTCTCACATTTCAGATGATTTCTTTAAGAGAAATGTCCAAATCTTGAATTATCAGGTAAAAGAATAACATTTATGGTTTAGAGGTACACTGCCCACTTCTCTATGTACCCCCCATCCCTAAAATGTGTACTGATTTACAGTATAAGCCAACCTGAAGCAAAAGCTGTTCCAAGTCATGATGACTTATTCTTTAAGGAGTTATGAGCTGGATTACTATGATGATGCAGTCAGTCACCCACAGCCAGACATTCTGGAGAGTGAAGTCAAGTGGGCCTTAGGAAGCACTGCTGCTAATAAAGCTAGTGGATGTGACAGAATTCCAGTGAAACTATTCAAAACCTTAAAGGATGATGCCATCAAGGTGTTGCAGTCAATATGTCTGCAAATCTGAAAGACCCAGCAGTGGCCACAGGACTGGAAAAGGTCAATTCTCATCCTAATTCCTAAGAAGGGTAGTACTTAAAGAATGTTCTAACCATTGGACAATTGCATTCATCTCCCGTGAAATAAGGTCATGCTTAAATTCTTGCATACTAGGTTTCAGCATTATGCAAACCAAGAACTTCGAAATGTCCAAGCTGGGTTTAGAAAAGGAAAAGGAACCAGAGATCAAATTGCCAACATTTGCTGGATCATAGAGAAAGCTAGGGAATCCCAGAAAAACATCTACCTCTGTTTCAAAGCCTTTGACTGTGTGGATCATAATAAACTATGGAAACTCTTAAAGAGATGGGAATACCAGACCATCTTACCTGTCTCCTGAGAAACCTGTATGTGGGTCAAGAAGAAACAGTTAGAACCCTGTATGGAACAACTGATTGGTTCAAGACTGAGAAAGGGATGTGACAGGGCTATCTGCTGTCACCCTGTTTGTTTAATCTATATGCTGAGCACATCAGGAGAAATGCCGGGCTGGATGAGTTACAAGCCTGGAATCAACATCGGTGGGACAAACATCAACAACTTCATTTATGAGGATGATACCACTCTAATGGCAGAAAGCGCATTTAGAAGAAGTCCTAAATGTGAGTGGCGGCTGTGCTGCGCTGGAGCAGCCGTGTGCAGATACCCCACGTCCAAGGTCAGAAAAACCCCAGTAAGACGGTAGGCGCTGGAGCAGCTGTGAGGAGATATCCCACGTCCAAGGGCAAAGGAGAAGCCCCAGCAAGTTGGTAGGAGGGGCGAGTTTGCATTTAGGATCAAACCCCGTTCCCACCAGAAATGCTCAGAGGACTCAAACAAACCTTGTGTGCACCAGGACCCAGGGACCCCACAGAGACTGAGACATAACTGTGTTTGAGCATCACCTGTGGAAGTATGGGTCAGCAGTGGTCTGCCGGGGGACAGGAGCTCTGGGTGTGGGTGTGGCAAAACTCCTCTTGGAAGAGGTTGCCGTTAACCCCACTATAGAGCTGCCAGAACTTACACAAGACTGTGATTCTGGGAGGGCACAACAGAGCCTTGCGCAGCAGGACTAAGGAGAAAGGAACAGTGACCCCACAGGAGACTTGCTGTGGGTGTCTGGGAGTCTCCGATGGAGGCGTGGGTCAGTGGTGGCCTGCTGCAGGGTTGGGGCCACTGAGTGCAGCAGTGCATGCCTGGGATCTTTTGAGGGAGGTTGCCATCATCTTCATTACCTAGACCAAACTTTCAGTTCAGTTCAGATCAGTCACTCAGTCATGTCCGACTCTTTGAGACCCCATGATTCACAGCATGCCAGGCCTCCCTGTCCATCACCAACTCCTGGAGTTCACTCAAACTCATGTCAATCGAGTCGGTGATGCCATCCAGCCATCTCATTCTCTGTCGTCCCCTTCTCCTCCTGCCCCCAATCCCTCCCAGCATCAAAGTCTTTTCCAATGAACCAACTCTTCGCATGAGATGGCCAAAGTATTAGAGTTTCAGCCTCAGCATCAGTCCTTCCAATGGACACCCAGGACTGATCTCCTTTAGGATGGACTGGTTGGATCTCCTTGCAGTCCAAGGGACTCTCAACAGGCTTCTCCAACACCACAGTTCAAAAGCATCAATTCTTCCACACTCAGCTTTCTTCACAGTCCAACTCTCACATCCATACATGACCATTGGAAAAACCTAAACCTTGACCAGACGGACCTTTGTAGGCAAAGTAATGTCTCTGCTTTTGAATATGCTATCTAGGTTGGTCATAACTTTCCTTCCAAGGAGTAAGCGTCTTTTAATTTCATGGCTGCAGTCACCATCTGCAGTGATTTTGGAGCCCAAAAAACTAAAGTCTGACACTCTTTCCACTGTTTCCCCATCTATTTCCCATGAAGTGATGGGACCGGGTGCTATGATCTTCGTTTTCTGAATGTTGAGCTTTAAGCCAACTTTTTCACTCTCCTCTTTCACTTTCATCAAGAGGCTTTTGAGTTCCTCTTCACTTTCTGCCATAAGGGTGGTGTCATCTGCATATCTGAGGTTATTGATATTTCCCCCGGCAATCTTGACTCCAGCTTGTGCTTCTCCCAGCCCAGCGTTTCTCATGATGTACTCTGCATAGAACTTAAATAAGCAGGGTGACAATATACAGCCTTGACATTCCTTTTCCTACTGATTGCTGAAGTGAAGTTGCTCAGACGTGTCCAATTCTTTGCCACCCCATGGACTGTAGCCTACCGGGCTCTTCCATCCATGGAATTTTCCAGGCAAGAATACTGGAATGGGTTGCCATTTCCTTCTCCAGGGGAACTTCCTGACCCAGGGATTGAACCCGGGTCTCCCACATTATAGGCAGAAGCTTTACCATCTGAACCACAAGGGAAGCCCCAGGTTAAGCCCACAAGGGTAAATTGATTGCTGAGCCCCAGGTAAATAGCAGGGAGGGAACACAGTTCCACCCATCAACAGAAAATTGGATCAAAGATTTACTGGGCATGGCCCCGCCAATCAGAACAAGACCCAGTGTCCCCCTCAGTCAGTCTGTCTCATCAGGAAGCTTTCATAAGCCTCTTATCCTTCTCCATCAGAGGGCAGACCGACTGAAAACCACCATCACAGGAAACTAAGCAATCTGATCACATGGACCACAGCCTTGTCTAACTCAATGAAACTGTGACCCATGCTGTGTAGGGCCACCCAAGACAGGCGGGTCATGGTGGAGAGGTCTGACAGAATGTGGTCCACTGGAGAAGGGAATGGCAAACCACTTCAGTATTCTTGTCTTGAGAACCCCATGAAGAGTATGAAAAGGCAAAAAGATAGGACACCGAAAGATGAACTCCCCAGGCTGGTAGGTGCCCAATATGCTACTGGAGATTGGTGGAGAAATAACTCCAGAGAATTAACAGATGGAGCCAAAACAAAAACAACACAGAAGCAAGGTCCAATGCTGTAAAGAGCAATACTGCATAGGAACCTGGAATGTTAGGTCCATGAATCAAGGCAAATTGCAAGTGATCAAACAGGAAATGATGAGTAAATGTTGACATTCTAGGAATCAGTGAACTAAAATGGACTGGAATGGGTGAATTTAACTCAAATGACCATTATATCTACTACTGTGGGCAGGAATCCCTTAGAAGAAATGGAGTAACCATCTTGGTCAACAAAAGAGTCCGAAATGCAGTACTTGGATGCAATCTCAAAAATGACAGAATGATCTCTATTCGTTTCCAAGACAAACCATTCAATATCACAGTAATCCAAGCTTATGCCCCAACCAGTAATGCTAAAGAAGCTGAAGTTGAACAGCTCTATCAAGACCTACAAGACCTTTTAGAACTAACACCCAAAGATGTCTTTTTCATTATAGGGGACTGGAATGCAAAAGTAGGAAGTCAAGAAACACCTGGAGTAACAGGCAAATTTGACCTTGGAACACGGAATGAAGCAGGGGAAAGGCTAATAGAGTTTTACCAAGAGAAGGCACTGGTCATAGCAAACACCCTCTTCCAACAACACAAGAGAAGACTCTACACATGGACATCACCAGATAGTCAACACCAAAATCAGATTGATTATATTTGCAGCCAAAGATGGAGAAGCTTTATACAGTCAGCTAAAACAAGACTGGGAGCTGACTGTGGCTCAGATCATGAACTCCTTATTGCCAAATTCAGACTGAAATTGAAGAAAGTAGGGAAAATCACTAGACCATTCAGGTATGACCTAAATCAAGTCCCTAAAGATTATACAGTGGAAGTGAGAAATAGATTTAAGGGACTAGATCTGAGTGCCTGAAGAACTATGGACGGAGGTTCATGACATTGTACAGGGGACAGAGATCAAGACCGTCCCCCAAAACAGAAATGCAAAAAAGCAAAATGCCTGTCTGCGGAGACCTTACAAATGGCTGTGAAAAGAAGAGAAGCCAAAAGCAAAGGAGAAAAGGAAAGATATAAGCATCTGAATGCAGAGTTCCAAAGAATAGCAAGGAGAGATAAGAAAGCTTTCCTCAGTGATCAGTGCAAAGAAATAGAGGAAAACAATAGAATGGGAAAGACTAGAGATCTCTTCAAGAAAATTAGAGATACCAAGGGAACATTTCATGCAAAGATGGGCACAATAAAGGACAGAAATGGTATAGACTTAACAGAGGCAGAAGATATTAAGAAGAGGTGGCAAGAACACACAGAAGAACTATACAAAAAAGATCTTCATGACCCAGATGGTGTGATCACTCACCTAGAGCCAGACATCCTGGAATGTAAAGTCAAGTGGGCCTTAGAAAGCATCACTATGAACAAAGCTAGTGGAGGTGATGGAATTCCAGTTGAGCTATTTCAAATCCTGAAAGATGATGCTGTGGAAATGTTGCACTCAATATGCCAGCAAATTTGGAAAACTCAGCAGTGGCCACAGGTCTAGAAAAGGCCAGTTTTCATTCCAATCCCAAAGAAAGGCAATGCCAAAGAATGCTCAAACTACCACACCATTACACTCGTCTCACACACTAGCAAAGCAATGCTCAAAATTCTCCAAGCCAGGCTTTATCAATACATGAAGCATGAAATTCCAGATGTTCAAGCTGGTTTTAGAAAAGGCAGAGGAACCAGAGATCAAATTGCCAACGTCTGCTGGATCATCAAAAAACCAAGAGAGTTCCAGAAAAACATCTATTTCTGCTTTATTGACTGTGCCAAAGCCTTTGACTGTGTGCATCACAATAAACTGGAAAATTCTGAGAGAGATGGGAATACCAGACCACCTGACCTGCCTCTTGAGAAATCTGTATGCAGGTCAGGAAGCAACAGTTAGAACTGGACATGGAACAACAGGCTGGTTCCAAATTGGGAAAGGAGTACGTCAAGGCTGAATATTATTATGCTGCTTATTTAAATTACGCAGAGTACATCATAGTCAAGGCTATGGTTTTCCCAGTGGTCATGTATGGATGTGAGAGTTGGACTGTGAAGAAGGCTGAGCGCCGAAGAATTGATGCTTTGGAACTGCGGTGTTGGAGAAGACTCTTGAGAGTCCCTGGGACTGCAAGGAGATCGAACCAGTCCATTCTGAAGGAGATCAGCCCTGGGATTTCTTTGGAAGGAATGATGCTGAAGCTGAAACTCCAATACTTTGGCCACCTCATGCGAAGAGTTGACTCATTGGAAAAGACTCTGATGCTGGGAGGGATTGGAGGCAGGAGGAGAAGGGGACGACAGAGGGTGAGATGGCTGGATGGCATCATTGACTCGATGGATGCGAGTCTGAGTGAACTGTGGGAGTTGGTGATGGACAGGGAGGCCTGGCGTGCTGCGAGTCAGGGTCGCAAAGAGTCGGACACAACTGAGCAACTGAAGTGAACTGAACTGAGAGTACATCAAGAGAAACGCTGGGCTGGATGAAGCACAAGCTGGAATCAAGATTGCCGGGAGAAATACCAATCACCTCAGATATGTAGATGACACCACCCTTATGGCAGAAAACAAGGAAGAACTAAAGAGCCTCTTGATGAAAGTGAAAGAGGAGAGTGAAAAAGTTTGCTTAAAGCTCAACGTTCAGAAAACTAAGATCATGGGATCTGGTCCCATCATTTCATGGCAAATAGATGGAGAAACGGTGGACACAGTGGCTGACTTTATTTTTGGGGGCTCCAAAATCACTGCAGATGGTGACTGCAGCCATGAAATTAAAAGACGCTTACTCCTTGGAAGAAAAGTTATGACCAACTTAGACAGCATATTACAAAACAGAGATATTACTTTGCCAACTGAGGTCTGTCTAGTCATGGCTCTGGTTTTTCCAGCAGTCATGTATGGATGTGAGAGTTGGGCTGTGAAGAAAGCTGAGTGCCGAAGAATTGACGCTTTTGAACTGTGGTGTTGGAGAAGACTCTTGAGAGTCCCTTGGACTGCAAGGAGATCCAGCCAGTCCAGCCTAAAGGAGATCAATCCTGAATGTTCATTGAAGGACTGTTGTTGAAGCTGAAACTTTAATACTTTGGCCACCTCATGCAAAGAGCTGACTCATTTGAAAAGACCCATAATGCTGGGAAAGATCGAAGGCAGGAGGAGAAGGGGACGACAGAGGATGAGATAGTGGATGGCATCACTGACTCAATGGACATGAGTTTGAGTAAACTTCGGGAGTTGGTGATGGACAAGGAGGCCTGGTGTGCTGCAATCCATGGAGTTGTTAAGAATTGAACACGACCGGGCAACTGAACAACAACAAGGGTCTAACTAAATTCATTTAAAATTTCCCTAGTTGGTACAAAGGTCTTGAGAGCTTCTCTAGAATTATATGGACTCTATGGCATTCCTCACGAAAGTGACTTGAAAGGCACAATTCAGTCAGCCTTAAGGTATGTCCTTCCTTTCTTAAGCCTAAGCCTTCTAATTGCTAAGCATTTCATTGAGGGATTAGTCACTGGGTTTGAGTTGCCTAATTGAATCAATCATTTTCCGTGCCACTGAACACAAGTCAGGACATTTCAATGGCTGATGTGAGCTGAGCTGGGTGTGTATTTGGTGCGTTTCTGCATGCCTCTGTCTTCAAAACCATAGGATAAAGAACACTGACAAGACAAACAAGCAAAAGACAATTCCTGCTTTCTCAGTTACCTTGAAGTTTGCCTCTGTTTATCCTAAGCTTTAGTATTCTTATCTATTAGTCTTAGAAGTGCTGCTTCTTGAAATCCATTTCCCAGGAATATTTGGACCTCCGGGAAATCATGGCCATTAGTGTCAACAACAGCATCATGATTATTTATTTCAAACATGCTTCATTGTTCTGTCTTCTTTCATGCAAGTAGAAAAGTACAAAAAATAAATTGGAACTGGAATTACTCTGAAGACTGTGGGGACTTGCTACTACAGACTGAACAGAAAAATTTATACTGTTCTTACAGCTTTTCACCCAGCCAGCCCTAGAACATTTGAGTGAAACAGTGGAAAACCCAGCCAAGTCCTCCAGATGCGTGATTCCAGGTAACACCAGAGATTAGCGTAGATAAACATCCCATGGATCAACTGAATTTTTTACCTTTGAACTGTTTTGGTGATTTTTCTTTTTCATTGCAGAAGCTTGTTTTCTGCAGCACTTCAGAACTCCAACAAGTGCCTACTTGCATCTCATTTTAAGAGAGAATTTCATGATTGAGTTAAAAGTCAAGAGCAAGATAGACGAGTGACTTTCTAGTCCCTTTCTCGGCAACTTGGGAAATCGGCTGATTTGGTTCCATTTACACTGCCTGTTTGCCTTCACTCCTCTCTGTGGGTCACAACCTAGGGGCGGAGAGTGGGGAAATGACCTCCCTCCCAGCAAATGCTTCTGCAGCTGCTGTCCTCACCTTAGCTGGACTTGCTGGGTGAGGATAACACTAGGCAACCCTAATTAAAGTCCTAGCCAAGCTCAAACTTCACAACCAAACAAACCAGTTTTACAACACCTAGGAATTTCATTTGGCCTCACACTTGCAGCAGGGGGAAAAAGCAACACAGGAGAAGGAAAAAAAGCTAGCACCTCGGCCAACCGGCAGCCAGCCGCCTTCTGGACACCTTGCCAAACTGATTCAAATAAGAAACATTAGCAGTCCCAAGACAGATCTGAAAACAAAGGTTCGGATGAGACAGAAGGTTCTTGACAGCAGTTGGGGAAAATCGCAACTTTTTCGAGCCCAGGTGAGTCTCTTTGATATTTAAATAATGAAGCAAAGTACAAGGATAATCTCAATTTGACAGCTTTTTTGTGCATCTCAGGAATAAGAAGCAAAGTCTAAAACACAGCTAAACATTAATCTCAGAACGAAATTTGGTTTTAGCTTAAAAAAAAAAAGAAACCTATAGGGCTTTCCTGGCTACAATGAAACGAACCGCCTTGGCTTATTTGTACATATCCTGGGAAATTAACAAAATCGTGGCTTATACATGTTCCCTTCCAAGTCCCTCTTACCACCAGCTCATCGAAGGCACCTTCTAAAGAAAACAGATCTAATCGCTGTAGTGAAAGACACTGGGGATGTGCTTGCATTTACTCCATGCCAAATATTTTCTTATTAAACCTAATCTGAAAAAAAGTCCTGCTGAGGCAAAGCAAGGGCCAGTTCCGGCCCTGAGCAGGGCTGTCCACTTACCTGTTATCAGCACCGCCTTTTGATCCACAGGTAACAACTCTTGGCCAGAAAAGTAAGTATACATGACGAAATATGACAGGGAGAAGAGGACCAAGCCCCAGAAGAGGGACAGGCTGATCAGGCAAGTGCCTCCCCAGAGGCCCGCCAGGCAGACCACCTTTCTCCCCACCTGCCCTGGGCTCGTCTTGAGTTTGCAAAGAATTGTTCCTCCCAGCACTGCGGTGACAGTCAGGCAGAGCCACCCTGGCTCAGAGAAGAAAGTGCCCATTCTTGGCGCCTCTGCACCTTTCCGTGCTCACGGCCAGTGAGTCAAGTGGGCAAAGGCAGTCTGGAGGCAGCCTGGGTTATATGAACGGGGAGGCAAGAAGGGAGGGGGAGAAAACAGCCCCAGCTCACTTTGAATGAGTATGAATTAAGCATACTCATACAGCCACATATTTCCTGGTGGGTAATTTAAATCAATCTGCAGTTTAATATAAATACTAGAGCACTGACTATTTGATTACTCCCCCCCCCACGCCCACTGCACACATGACACAGATGTGTACTCACCCACAACAAACACACACATCATTATTTTTTTAATCACCTCTGGAGAGATAACTAGTTGGGTAATAATTGACAGAATTCAAACTGTCTGAACAGTGAATAACGAAACCTCTAGCTCACAGGAGATCTCCTTTCAGTGCCTGTGATATGTGGGTCAAGCTTCTTTTCTGACCCAGGGGTGTGTGTGTGTGTGTGTGTACATCCAGCCAACCACTCTGGAAGATCAACTCTGGAAGGGAAACAGTTCACAGATTTTGTCCACATCTGCAGCATTCCTGCCATCTCCCACTGGAGCCAGGCTGAAGGGTTGGATGGAAAGAGAACGCAGAAGGAGAGGAAGAGAGTCTCAGCAGCCGAGACGTGCTTTGGTCTCACTGGAGGAAAGGCAAGCCAGGGAGAGATAACACTATAATAAAATTATGAGTAATGGCCGATAGATACCTATTTGTGCCAGGAGCTGTGTTCAGCTGAGACCCTCTTTTCTGCGAAACTCTGCTCCAGGCAGTAGCACTCAACAGTCAATATGCACAGTCTGAACACGGTATCTCTATGAAGTAACTTCTATCACTGTAGTGACTTTACCGGTGAGGACACTGAGGCACACAGAGCTTAAGCGACTTGCCTAAGATCACACAGAAGTGGAAACGAGCAGTCTTATTTCAGAGTTTTATGCTTTAACCACTTTCCTGCCCTAGGAGAAAAAATTAAAGACAATTAGTATATTATGTACTGCTGCTGCTGCTGCTGCTGCTAAGTCGCTTCAGTCGTGTCCGACTCTGTGCGATCCCATAGACGGCAGCCCACCAGGCTCCCCCATCCCTGGGATTCTCCAGGCAAGAACACTGGAGTGGGTTGCCATTTCCTTCTCCAGTGCATGAAAGTGAAAAGTGAAAATGAAGTCTCTCAGTCGTGTCCGACTCTTCAAGACCCCATGGACTGTAGCCTACTAGGCTCCTCCGTCCATGGGATTTTCCAGGCAAGAGTACTGGAGTGGGTTGCCATTGCCTTCTCCAATATTATGTACTAGCTCTTCTCTATTTTAGCCTCATTTGAAGCATGAAATAGTTCAAAGTGGATGTTACTATGCACATTTTACAGTGTAGAAAATTGAGGCTGGAAGAGGATAGGCTACTTAGGAACAGCGGGTCAAGACCCACAGCCATGACTCAATTTTCTCAAAAGGCAGCACTTGGGAGCGTTGACAATGCTGATAGCCCCAAGAGGTCACCACCCGACTTGGGTTTACAGCCTCGCATGCGCTGGGCACCTGTCTGGGAGGGACCCAGAATTCTGATAAAGCTGACTGTTGGCATCTCTGGAGAAACAAGAAAAGTCCTCAGTCTGAGGTCGGATTGGCTCTATTCAAATCCAATCTCAGCTCTGCAGCTTAATAGCTAGGTTGTCTTGGGTGGGTGATTCTTTTTCCCTAAACCCTCATCTCCTCAGCTGTAAAACCATAAAAACAGTAAGGTAAAGTGCTAAGCACATCCTGCCTGGCACACCAGAAGGAGCCTCATCAGTGCTGGCAATCTGCATTTCTTCAACAGGAGAGAAAGAACCAGAGGAGAAAAACAGAGTGCCTAGTGGCGTGCAGATTTCTCACAAAGCCTGGCTGAAGTTAGCACGTGCTGAGGCTAGGGAGGAGGTGGGGGATTGTGTTGTCGTTGTTTAGTTGCTGAGTCGTGTCTGACTCTTTTGCGATCCCGAGGACTGTAGCCCGCCAGGCTCCTCTGTGCATGGGATTCTCCAGGCAAGAGTACTGGAATGGGTTGCCATGTCCTCCTCCAGGGGATTTTCGAACCCAGGGACTGAAGCCACGTCTCCTGCGTTGGCAGGTGGATTCTCTACCACTGAGCCACCAGGGAAGCCCGAGGTCAGGGGAGAGGACTCCAGTGATGAATGATGGGGCGGAGGCAAGACTTTGGAGGAAGTGTACCTAGCAGCCCATCAGGTAGGTAGAACTTTGGATAGGAGTCGGGGAAGTTGTCTTCTGGCCTCAGATGAGCCTGAGATGAACCACTGGGCTCAGCCAGCTCAGCTGTAAAGGGAGATGAGGCCAAGACACCTGGGCTTGGTGTTATCTCAAGACCCAAGGAGGGGGGATAGTTCTTGGACTTCCCTGGTGGTCCAGTGGTTAATCACCTTCCGGACCGTCACCTTCCAATGCAGCGGATGCAGGTTCGATCCTTGGTCAGGGAGGTAGTATCCCATGTGCCTCACGGCCAAAAAACCAAAATATAAAACAGAAGCACTATCGTAACAAATTCAATAGAGACTTTTTAAAAAATGGTCTACATCAAAAAATCTTAAAACAAAACAAAAGGGGGAGAGAGGGAGGGAGAGGGTGGGATGAGATGGGAGAATGGCATTGAAACATGTATACTATCAAGCAAGAAACAAATCGCCAGTTGATGTCAGATGCAGAATGCAGGATGCTTGGGACTGGTGCAAGGAGAGGACCCAGAGGGATGGCATGGGGTGGGAGGTGGGAGGGGATTCATGTTTGGGAATGCTTGTACACTCGTGGTGAATTCATGTCAATGTTTGGCAAAACCAATACAGTAATGTAAAGTAAACTAAAGTTAAAATAAAAATTTTAAAAGTAAAAAAAAAAAAAAATGAGGGGAGACTGGGTGTGAAACTTATCGTGCTGTGGAACCATGAGGGGTGACAAGAAAGCCATTATGAGGGTCTCACTTGGGGCAATGGCCCTTCTTGTCTGCCCTCCCAGCCACAAGGACATCAGAAGTTGTCAGCTTCAGGTCAGGGAGCTGAGGGATAAGGATCTGAAATCCTGCTTGGTGAGCCCCGAGATCACCCCCACTCCACACACCCCATTTCTTCCTGTCAGCTGTCCACAAAGCCATCCCCAGAGCTGGTACCTCATTGTCCTTGTGGCCTCCTCAGCCAGGAGGATTCCGTCAAGCTAGCTCTGATGTCAGCTGCATTCTAGGTGTGGGTGCAGCTCTTGGCCAGGGCCCTCTGCGCTTTTTCTGGCCCCTTGGGCTGGGACCTGACCCAGCTGCGGGTCTTCTGAAGGCACTCGTCCAACAGAGACAGAACAAATCTTCTCTGGTGGCGGCCCATGTAGCTTCCCGGCTGCTCGACGCTGGGGCCCCCAGGGAGAAAGCAAAAGACTCTGTGATGTGGGGGAGGGGCATATGCTATACTAAGAATACGAGCTTTATTTTTTTATTTTTGTGGAATGTTGTCGATGTACAATGTTGTGTTACTTTCTGCTGCACAGCAAAGTGATCCAGTTATACATATAGACACATACTTTTTTATCTTATTGTTAATTGTGTATTACTATTATTATTTTGGCTGTGCTGGGTCTTTGTTGCTGGGCGAGGGCTTTCTCTAGCTGTGGCAAGTGGAGGCTCCTCTTCGCTGTGGTGCGCAGGCTTCTCATGGCAGGGGCCTCTCTCACTGCAGAGCATGGGCTGTACATGCATCAGCTCAGTAGTTGCGGCAGGCAGGCTTAGTTGCTATGTGCCACGTGGGATCATCCTAGACCAGGGATTCAACCATGTCCCCAGCACTGGCAGGCAGAGTCTTAACCACTGGACCACCAGGAAGTCCTATGCACATTCTTATTTTAATTTTATTTTCCATTATGGCTTATCATAGGTTATTGAATATAGTTCTCTGTGCTCTACAGTAGGACCTTGTGGTTTATCCATCCTATAGATAATAGAAAGTGAAAGTGAAAATTTGAGTTGCTCAGTGGTGTCCGACTCTTTGCAACCCCGTGGACTATAGCCCACCAGGCTCCCTCTGTCCATGGAATGCTCCAGGCAAGAATACTGCCGTAGGTAGCCATTCCCGACTCCAGGGGATCTTCCCGAACCAGGGATCAAACCCACGTCTCCTGCATTGCAGGCAGATTCTTTACCATCTGAGCTACCAGGGACACCCTTATACTGACTAACTCCAGCATCCCACTCCGTCCCTCCCCTAATACTCTCCCTCTTGGCCACCACAAGCCTGCTCTCCTTGTCCTGTTTCCTGTTTCCTAGATAGGTTTGTTAGTGTCGTGTTTCAGATTCACATATAAGTAGTATCCTATGGTATTTGTCTTTCTCCTTCTGACTTACTTCAATTAGTACAATAATCTCTAGTAACATCCATGTTGCTGCAAATGGCATTATTTCAAAGAAAATGTGAGCTTTAAAGACTCACAGGACTGAGTCTGAACCGTGACTCTGCCAACTTACTAGCTGTGAGGCATTGGGCAATTACCTGCCCTTCCTGAGACTCAGTCCCCTCCTCTGAACCAGGGCACATGGTGGTGGAAACGGAGGGTTTTTACCATTGGGAGAACAGACATGGGACCGCAGAGTTCCCGGTTGATAACTAGTTCAGTCCCACCTGATCTTTGGATGTCCGCGTTCAGATTGAGGATTCCAGGGCTCTCGTCCATCTGAGGGGCTGCTCTACCTCTGAATGAGGACTTCTTCCATCTAACTGAGCCGAACTGGGTCTCCTGTTCATCCCCATTATTCTATCCCAGAGCTTTCCTTGAGACCATTTTTGCTTGACCAACGTCCCATTTCTGGCAAACTTGCGCTTAGCTTTCCAGGGGGATGGTGCCAATTGGATCAAGTCATTCCTGTTAATGGTGTCAGTGAGCCAATGTGCTGCTTCCTTCTGGCAGTGGAGGTCCCTTTTTGATGGTGCCTTCTGGCCCAGATGGTGAAGAATCTGCCTGCAATGCGGAAGACCTGGGTTCGATCCCTGAGTTGGGAACATGGCAACCCACTCCAGTATTCTTGCCTGGAAAATCCCATGGACAGAGGAATCTGGTGGGCTACAGTCCATGCAGTCACAAAGAGTTGGACACAACTGAGTGACTAACATTCTGAAGACAAGATATCTTACCCCATTTCTCAACCAGGGGAGGGAGGAAATGCTGAGAATCTGGAATGTATATTTTCTTAGAATCGATGGCTCTTGAGTTTAAAAGGGAAATTTGAAGAAGTAAAACATGGATTCTCTCTGTAACACCCCCACCAAGTGATCATCTTGTCTAGTGCCACCATGCCTCTCATAACAGGCACTGAAAAGCTTCTGTAGCTGCCTTTCCAGTTCAGAACATTCAGAGCCTTAGAAAGATCTCTGCTAGACTGAATTTTATCATGTCACTTGTCCATCCTTTTTCACTTAGTGTCACACAAGCCAACTTAGTAGTCCCCATTTCATTCAGATATTTGAAGAGTACTATAATGTCTTACTTCCTGCAAGTGGATGGTCCTCAGCTCTCTCAATTGCCACTCATGTATAGTAGAATATAATCTAGCCGGTACTTAGTGCCTGAAGCAGCCATAACTTCAAGAGCTCAAACATTTAAAAAATTATGTTGTTGCAATAACTGAAAAAATGTTGTTATAATGAATATAACAGCATGATGACAACATAATTCATCCAGTAGAGAACGACCTTGTGTTGAGATCACCGTGACCCAAATGTTGAGACATGGAGATGGCGGGACTGTCATAATGGGTCATCCCATGGACATCAGGGTGGTCTTGGAGTAGCACAAGGGTTGTCATGGTTTTCAAGCTTTTGGGTGGTAACTAACATTTTAAGTGTTTAGCTGTAATTGTGCAAATATTATATATCTGTTCTCTAGTTCACATTTGGGAGTGGGGAAAAGACAAGCTGATGGTGGTGCTGGATGGAGTCCTTTTTTATTCCACTGAACTATTGTGGGGTGAAAATGTTGAAATCATTCATTTTAAATAGATCAGATCTAAATTTATATGGTTTCAAGGATCCTTAGCATCCTGGCCTTTCCTAGAATGGAACTCAAGTACTTACTTCTCCTCTGAAAGGTTAGGCCCAGACGAAGTCACCATATTTTCAGTACAGTGCAAACAGCACAGAATAGAGCAAGACGATCACCTCCCTTATCCCTGAAGTGATATCTTTAGTTATATGTCCAAAGACTCATTTGCTCTTCTGGCAGTAGTGTACTGTGGCTTACTCCCATTGTGTTTGCTATCAAGTAAAATTCCAATTTTTGCAGCTTTTTTGTCATTTTAAAATTATTTTGGTGTCCAAAATATAAATGTAAGTAAATATCCATGAGTCCATGCTGATAGAGATAAATGATTAACTAAGTGCAAATAAATGGAGAAAAGACAAATCTCTTATGCAGAAAATTTCCAATTAATTTACATAGTTACCCCCACTCAAGGAGGTGGAACAGAACTCACACTGAGAAGTGTGGGCTGCACATAGTGACTTCCTTCCAAAATGCACAGCCTGGAAACTAAGACAGGAGCCTGCCATGGAGAAACATGAAGAAACTCCATCTCAGCCAGGTGATTGACATCAACTGACTGGGGATAAGTCACGTAATGAAAAGGGCACAATCATCCTTGCAGAACATTCTGCAAAACACCTGGCCAACACTCTTCAAAGCCAGCAAAGTCATCACAAACAAGAAACCGCTGAGAAACAGTCACAGCCTAGAGGAGCCTAAGGAGACATGACAAGTAAATGTAACGTGGGATCTCGGATGGGGTCCTGGAACAGAAACAGGACAGGAGGTCAGGTAAAAAGTATAGACTTTAGTCAATAATAATGTATCAGTATTGTCTCATTAGCTGTAACAGATGTCCCACGGTAATGGAAGATACAGGGAAGAATGGGTGGAAGTACAGAACTCCATAGTAATCTTTGTCTCTTAATCAAACAGTTTAATTCATTTTGTTAAATGTGAGTGTTGATATATTTAGTTTAAACCCATTATTTTACTGTTTACCTTCTATTGATCCCTTCTATTCTATATTACTTTTCTTCTACTTTTTGACTTCTTTTGAATTAATTATTTTTCAGCCCATCTTCCACCCTCCCCCCGATTACATTCACAGTTACATACTTTCAAAAAATAGATTTATTTCTTTGGCCACACCAGGTCTTAGTTGCATTATCCACCTTGATGCGGCACACAAACCCTTAGCTGTGGCATGCGGGATCTAGTTCACTGACCAGGGACTGAACTCGTGCCTCCTGCATTGGGAGCATGAAGTCTTAGCCACTGGACCAAAGTCCTTGACGGTTACATACTTTTTATTATTCTTTTAATAGTTGCTTATGACACTTATCAAAGTCGGCATGACTTGGCATTTTGGCTCCCTATCTACACGGTGCAGGACCTTTGAGCACCATAACACCATTCCACCCTTCCTGACTTGAATGCTAATGTTGTCATTAATTTTTATTACCTAGATATGTCAAATCACATATGATACTACTATATTTGTCTTATAAGTCAAATGTTCAGCTAATTTTCCCACAAAGTTGTTACCTTTTGTGACTTCTCATTCTTTCTCATATCTTCACGCTTAATCCCAAGGTAATTTTTCTTTGGTATTTCCTTGAGTGTGGAGGCCAGTGAGGAAACCTCTCAATTTTTGTTTTTCTAAAAATGTCTTCATTTTTTGAAGAATATTTTCACTGGGTATAGAATTTCTTGTTGGCGGTTGTTTTCTTTCAGCATTTTTATGCCTTTGGGGAGATACCTGTTTTATCTAGGTCTATTGGATAAGTTCTCAGCAAAAGTGCTGATCCTAGTTACCTTGTCTGCTGTTCCTGAAAGCAAAGTTCCTGATTCTCTTTTTATACTATCTGGTATGACTCACCTCTCCCTGTCCTTGTATGATATGTTATTTATATAAAAGTAGAAATCCTGTTAAAAACAGGCCCACTGTGCTAGCCTCCCAGCAACATGTCATGGGGAACATGTCTCCATGTATCTTCCATAGCTTTATCTAAGTGTTAAAGTAAGACATTTAATAAAACATTAATTCATTCATCACATATTTATAGAGTTCAAACTACGTGCCAGATGCTGTTCTAGGTACTGCAAATACAACAGTGGGGGGGAAAAAATGACTTGGTTCATGCTCTCCTAGAGTTTAAAGTCTAGTCAGGGAAACAGACCATTAAATAGCTAATTACAACATAGCTATGAGAGATGTACCACTGTAAATCATTTTCTCAGGTTGATATTAATCATCTGACATGTCTTTATCTTGCCAACAGTGATATCAAAAGTGACCTTGTCAAATCCTTTGCTGAAATCCAAAGTCAACATATTTATTCATTCCACCAATCAGCAGAGTACTTTTAATCTGACATATTTATTTACTGGTCAACCATGTTAATTCCTGGGAACTGTGGATTCCTCTTCTAAGATTACCCAAATCATTTTTTAATAAGACCCATGATGAGAATTTAATTCCCTGCTCTGGTTTGTGGTTTTCAGAAGGCATTTTCTTTCCCTTTTTAAAAAAAACAAAAACTGGGAATGCAGGGCTTTCAGACCCCCGAAGCATTTCTCAGGGTAATTAATTAATACACAAAACAAAAAGATGTTATATGCTATGTCAGAAACAGTAAACATCCACGGAAAGTGGTAAAAAAGCAAAGTTGTTGAAATGTATTTAAACTTAGGAGATCAGCAACTTTAAAAATATATATATATACACACATATGTGTGTTTGCATACATATATATACACACAAATACATACCTCACAGTTACCACAAACCAAAATTTTATGATACATACGCACACAGAAAAAAGAAAAGACTCCAAATATAATACTAAAAATAGTCATCAAGTAACAAGGGAAGAGAACCGAAGAAGAAAGGAACAAAAAAGAACTACAAAAACAACCCCAAAACAACAAAATGGCAATAAGTACATACCTATCAACAATGATTTTAAATGTAAATGAACTAAATACTTCAAATAGAAGACATAGAGTGGCTGAATGGATACAAAAACAAGAGCCATATATGTGCTGCCTATAAGAGACTCACTTCAAATCCAAAGACACATACAAACTGAAAATGAGGGAATGGAAAAAGATATTTCATGTAAATGGAAATGAAAAGAAAGCTGGAGTAGCAATACTAATATCAGATAAAATAACTCTAAAACAAAACCACAACAAGAGACAAAAAATCCATTGCATAATAATTAGGGGGTCGATCCAAGAAGATTTAACAGTTATAAATATATATATACATAGCTTCCCCAGTGGCTCAGTGGTAAAGAATCTGCCTGCAATGCAGGAGACCGGGGAGATGCAGGTTTGATTCTTGGGTCAGGAAGATCCTCTGGAGAAGGAAATGGCAACCTACTCCAGGATTCTTCCCAGGAAAATCCCATAAAGAGAGGAGTCTGGCAGTCTGCAGCTCGTAGGATCACAAAGAGCTGGAAAAGACTGAGTGACTGAGCATACACATAGACAGCAATGCTCACTGCAGAATTATTTACAATTGCCAAATCTATGGGGTCGCACAGGGTCAGACATGACTGAAGCAACTTAGCAGCAGCAGCAGCAGCAACAGCAAGATATGGAATCAATGCAAGTGCCCATAAATTAGTGGATAAAGAAGACGATATACATAAGCACACATATATACACATACCCACACACACATGCACACACACATAAACACAATGGAATACAACTTGGCTATAAAAAAAGAACAAAAGCTTTCTATCTGCAGTAACATGGATGGACCTAGGTAGTACTATGCTCACTGAAATGTCAGAGAAGGACAAATACTATAAGATTTCACTTATATGTGGAATGTAAAAAAGAATAAGCAAAAACCCAAACAAATGAATACACCTAACAAAACAGAAACAGAGTCACAGATATACAGAAAAAATAGGCATTTGCCAGAGGGGAGGGGTGGGAGGGGAGGAAAGAAATAGGTGGGGGAGATTAAGTACGAACTGTAAGTTGCAAAATAAATGAGTCACGGGTGTGAAATGTACAGTTTGAGTCAATAACTATGTGATTCTTTGTGTGGTGACATATTGTAACTAGACTTATTGTGGTGATCTTTTTGAAATGTATAGAGATACCAAATCAAGAAGTTTTGTAACAGGAGCTAACATAATGTTATGGGTCAATTCTACTTCAAAGACAAACAACGAAACTTATGGAAGAAGAGATCAAATTTGGGTAGGGGTGGGGAGGACAAATTGAAGGAAGGCAGTCAAAAGGTAAAAACTCAGTTATAAGATAAGTTAGTACTAGGAGAAGGCAATGGCACCCCACTCCAGTATTCTTGCCTGGAAAATCTCATGGACGGAGGACATGGTAGGCTGCAGTCCATGGGGTCTCAAAGAGTTGAACACGACTAACGCGACTTAGCAGCAGCAGCGGCAGCAGCAGTACAACATGATAGATATATCAAAAATTAACACTAGTGTATGTTATATATGAAGATTATTAAGGGAGTAAGTGCTAAGAGTTTTCATCACACATAAAAAAAATTTTTTTTCTATTTCTTTAATTTTGATCTGTACAAGATGATGGACATCCACTAAACTTACCGTGATGATCATTTCATGATGTATGTAAGTCAGATCGTTACTTTTTAATTGAAGTATAGTTGATTTACAGTGTTGTGTTAATTTCTGCTCTACAGCACAGCGATTCAGTTATACATATATATTCTTTTCATATTCTTTTCTATTATGGTTTATCATGGAATATTGGATATAGTTCTCTGTGCTACCCAGGAGGACCCTGTGGTTTATCCAGTCCATAGAGAAGAGCTTCCATCTGCAAACCTTAGCTTCCCATCCATCCTTCCTTCACCCCTCCACCTTGGCAGCCACAAGTCTGTCCACTCTATGAGGCTGTTTCTGTTTCATAGATAGGTTCATTTGCGTCATATTTTGTATTCAGATGTAAGTGATCTGGTGGCTCAGATGGTAAAGAATCCGCTTGCAGTGCAGGAGACCCGGGTTCAATCCTTCAGTCAGGAAGATCCCCTGGAAGAGGGAATGGCAACCCACTGCAGTATTTGTGCCTGGAGAGTCCCATGGACAGTCCATGGGGTCACAAAGAGTCAGACACAACTTAGCAACTGAACAACAACAACAGAATGCCCATTGCATCAAGGTTGCTTGTAGGTAAAATCCAAATCTGGGTCTTAGCTCCATAGAAGAAGGTATCCTATCTTTAGGTTTAGTAACACTTTATATTTTTAGTTTCTAGGCTGCTGTGTAATTTTCTTAGAAAATCTTCACTGTGATTCTGGCTGATAATTTTCCTGGAACTATAACTAAATAATTGGACTGCAACTTAATAATAAAATTGCCTAAATTAGTAGTTTCCAAATTTTTTGCTTCATAGACCAGTAAACTATTTTTTAAGATGCAAGAGATACACATGGAGTCACCAATAGTTCGTTTTGCCAAGTGAAAATGCATTAAGAAATCAACTACCAACAGTCTACACAAGAAAAGATATTTTAACACTGAAAACATGGGCATAGTCTCCGAATAAAATGTGGTCTCATACTGATTGATTTTAACTTTTAAAGAAACTTTCTATCTTGTCCTCCTCTTTCAGGTGTCACCACCCCACCCCCCCAAAAAATGAAAAAGTTGTCACCAACTGGCAGTGGTGAATGGCCACTTGGGAACTAAAATGTGAAGTGTAAGAATGGAAAAGGTCTTGCTCTTGAGACAATAGAATTTCATGCTTAAGAGACGTAGGGAATAAGTTATGGGTTCTGTGGGTAGGAAATAGCATTTCAATTGTTAAAAATTTTGGCTGCACCAGGTCTTCATTGCAGTTCCCAGGCTCAGTAGTTGTGGTAATTGGGATTTTCTAGTTGAGGCCCATGGGTTTACTTGCTCCACAGCATATGGGATCTTAGTTCCCCAACCAGGGATTGAACCACGCACGTCCCCTGCATTGGAAGGTGGATCCTTAACCACTGGACCACAGGGGAAGTCACAATCCCAGTGTATTTATCTGTTTTTGTTTGGAGGCCCATCCCCTTCTTGACTCTTGGTACTGACCACAGCAAGGGGCAATAAACAACAAGCATCAAAAAATGGAAAGGCCAGATACACACACACACACACCCTCTAAGTTACACAAGTATGTTTAAGCAGATCACAAGGTAGTTCTCCTCCTGCCAAGTGGGTATGTCATCTCAGTTAGAAAAAGATTTCAATATTCCTCTGCCACCTGATGGTAATTTTGGCTTTATGTTCACACAGATACACAACTCAGATATTTCCAAGTCTGGCTTTCTGAGATCTTTCTCTCTCGTAAGGCTGGAGTCCTAATGCATCATCAGAACTCAACATTATTCCTGAGGATTTGGGAGGCGTTCCATTTCTCATAAAGCATTTCTTGCCACCAGTAGGTTCAGGGAGGACTGGCTCCTATAGACAACTGGATTCCCTTGGACCCCAGAGATTCCCTTCAGGCTACTGCATGGGAGCTCAGAGCCTTCCCTTCACATGACAGGAAGACGGCCCTGATTGTGGTCAGCAGGCTGCACTGTTCAGCACCCTGTCCCACGGTCGCCTGTAGCGCCAGGGAGGCAAGGCTCCCGCCTAGGACAGACCTCGGCTGCAGGGTGGGAGGTGGCCACTAGGAGGCGGCGCAAGGCCCACAGAGCATCAGCGGCTTCCACCCCTACTCGGTGAAACCCCTTGGCCCTGCCTTGGTCTGCAGCATTTTCTCAGGCTGGTCCTCTCCCCAGGATTCGACTCTGCTTGCTTCCGGTACTTTTGTGCTAATAAAATAATTGAGTGGAACAGCAACCAGTGAAACGAACGCAAGTTTAGCCGTCCTGGTTGAAGCCCAGGTAAGGCACGGGCAACCTTCCTGCTGGGCTTTTCCATCACCCCTGAAGCAGCCCCAAGGCAGGACCCAAGGGCTCCTGGACCTGTGACCAGATGATCATTGATTTAATCTAAACTTGCTGTGAGGAACCCGAGGAGCAGAGAGAGGATAACATTTTTTGCTAGAATCATACAGATAAGGGGCACTTCCCAGGTGGTATAGTTGGTAAAGAATCTGCCTGCTACTGCAGGAAATGCAAGAGACCTGGGTTTGATACCTGGATAGGGAAGATCTCCTAGGGAAGATCGCCTGGAGGAGGAAATGGCAACCCGCTCCAGTATTCTTGCCTGGAAAACAGTCCATGGGGTCGCAAAGAGTCAGACATGCCTGAACAATTGAGCACACACACACACACGCACACACACATACAGTGAGCGTCAGAATTTGGTATATGACCAGGGTTCTTGCTGTGTGTGGGGTGGGGGGGTGTATATGTGTATGAGCATATATGTATATGTATGTAGGTGTGAATGTATATGACTCTGTGTATGTGTATGTGTATGTGTGTGTGGGTATCTGTGGGAGTGTATATGTGTACATGTGGAGGTGGGCATGTCTCTCTGTGTGTGTGAGTGCATGTATGTGTGCCTGCTTGTGTGTGTGTGGAAGGCTGGTGTGAGTTCCATCCTTGTTCCATTACAACTCTCAAGCCCAGCTTCTAAGCATCTCCTTGAGCTCTGCAGACTCTAAACTGGAGATGATATTAATAATATCTTCTTCGTTGTGTTCTTAGGGGCTTGTATGAGTTCAGTGCTTTAAGAAGGCTTTTTATCTCTCCTTGCTGTTCTCTGGAACTCTGCATTCATTTGGGTATATCTTTCCCTTTCTTCTTTGCCTTTTGCTTCTTTTCTTTTCTCAGCTATGTGTAAAGCCTCCTCAGACAACCGTTTTACCTTCTTGCATTTCCTTTTCTCTGAGATAGTTTTGGTCACCACCTCCTGTACAATGTCATGTACAGGTTAAGTGTTTTGTACAATGTCAGGATCAAAGTGCTCATTCAACAATGGCTAACTTCAATGGTTGACTTCAGGAATCTCCACCTTATTCCTGAGTAAGAAGATCATTCTGACCTTCATTTTCTTTACCTTTTCAATGACATTTCTATCCATGGAAACTACAGCCAACTCTGCCTTTAGGAACCACGTATGACTATAAATTGAAGAGTTGAAGCAATGAGGGTGCATGGGGTGGAGTGAGGTACTAAAGTCAAATAATAACAGGTTGATATAATAATTGGTGTTTGTCTATTTCATGGTTCATCAATTACTTACTAAGTGTCCATTCAGCACCAATAATTGGAAATACAGACTTCTCCTTGTCCTTGAGGGACTCAGTGTGAGTAAAGGAGTAAGGTGTACTCATGAATCCATTGTCCTTTCCTCCCATACACTGTGTATCAGAACAATAATATTAGTAAAGGGACAGCTTGAAAGATCCATAAATCCATTTGGATTTATCTACTTGGATACTGACAAGGGTTCTCCATCTACATAGCTCCACTTCTGATGAATACATTAAGGAATCAACTCCAAAATTTTTCTGTTTCCAAATACTCCTCCCTCTTCTTAATCTACTCTTAAATGTCTTGATATTAGTCTCCATCTCCTGCCTCCCCTTCCTCACTCTTAGAAAGGACTGGAGTGTGAGAATTCTACCCTGAATAGAGGGGTAATGACATGAATGCCCCACTCTCACCAGGCTGAATGTTTTCCCAGCTCCTTCCCACAAGCAGTCTCCCCTGGTGGCTCACGGTAAAGTGTCTACCTACAATGTGGGAGACCTGGGTTCAATTCCTGGGTCAGGAAAATTCTCTGGAGAAGGAAATGGCAAGCCACTCCAGTCCTCTTGCTTGGAAAATCCCATGGACGGAGGAGTGTGGTAGGCTACAGTCCATGGGGTCGAAAAGAGTCGGACAGACTGAGCGACATCACTCTCCCACAGCAGAAGAGAGGCCATGCTCCCCTTCGGTGTTGGTTAGCCAGGCCAGAGAAACATCCCCATCAAGCAGCGATGCAACAGGCCTCTCCAAGCAATTCTTGAGCGTGGTCTGGAGATAGCAACTGCTTTTCACTGATCCATGATGAGATATGCTCGTCAGCAAGGACAATGTACTGAACTTTCTTAAGACTGAATATTTCATTTAAAGGATTATCAGTGGAGAGTATACCCTTCCTCTCTTTTTGTCATTAAAATATCTATTCGTGTATGAAACAGTGGTAATAGGATATCACAGTTTGGTTGTTTTTTTAAAAAACATATTTAATTTCCTTTTTCGTGTATGAAACAGTGGTGATAGGATATCATAGTTTGCTTGTTTCTTTAAAAAATATATTTAATCTCCTTTCTTTTAAAAAAGCTTTTGTATTTTTGGCTGTGCTGGGTCTTAGTTACAGCATACAAACTCTTAGTATGTGGGATCTAGTTCTCTGACCAGGGATTGAACATGGGCCCCCTGCCCAGGGAGCATGGAGTCTTAGCCACTAGGGCACCAGAGAAGCCCCTTCGTGATTGTTTCTGTTTTGATTTCCTTGGCAAAATTCAGTGCGGTTCAGTCGCTCAGTCGTGTCCGACTATTTTCGACCCCATGAATCGCAGCACACCAGGCCTCCCTGTCCATCACCAACTCCCGGAGTTCACTCAGATTCATGTCCATCGAGTCAGTGATGCCATCCAGCCATCTCACCCTCTGTCGTCCCCTTCTCCTCCTGCCCCCAATCCCTCCCAGCATCAGAGTCTTCTCCAATGAGTCAACTCTTCGCACGAGGTGGCCAAAGTACTGGAGTTTCAGCTTCAGCATCATTCCTTCCAAAGAAATCCCAGGGCTGATCTCCTTCAGAATGGACTGGCTCGATCTCCTTGCCATCCAAGGGACTCTCAAGAGTCTTCTCCAACACCACAGTTCAAAAGCATCAGTTCTTCGGCGCTCAGCCTTCTTCACAGTACAACTCTCACATCCATACATGACCACAGGAAAAACCATAACCTTGACTAGACAGACCTTAGTCAGCAGAGTAATGTCTCTGCTTTTGAATATGCTATCTAGGTTGGTCATAACTTTTCTTCCAAAGAGTAAGCATCTTTTAATTCCATGGCTGCAATCACCATCTGCAGTGATTTTGGAACCCCCCAAAATAAAGGCTGACACTGTTTCCACTGTTTCCCCATCTATTTCCCATGAAGTGATGGGACCGGATGCCATGATCTTTGTTTTCTGAATGTTGAGCTTTAAGCCAACTTTTTCACTCTCCTCTTTCACTTTCATCAAGAGGCTTTTGATGAAAAGCCCATCTTTGCATGAAATGTTCCCTTGGTATCTCTAATTTTCTTGAAGAGATCTCTAGTCTTTCCCATTCTGTTGTTTTCCTCTATTTCTTTGAATTGATCACTAAGGAAGGCTTTCTTATCTCTTCTTGCTATTCTTTGGAACTCTGCATTCAGATGCTTATATCTTTCCTCTTCTCCTTTGCTTTTCGCTTCTCTTCTTTTCACAGCTATTTGTAAGGCCTCGTCACTTTCTGCCATAATGGTGGTGTCATCTGCATATCTGANGAGCCCATCTTTGCATGAAATGTTCCCTTGGTATCTCTAATTTTCTTGAAGAGATCTCTAGTCTTTCCCATTCTGTTGTTTTCCTCTATTTCTTTGCATTGATCACTAAGGAGGGCTTTCTTATCTCTTCTTGCTATTCTTTGGAACTCTGCATTCAGATGCTTATATCTTTCCTCTTCTTTGCTTTTCGCTTCTCTTCTTTTCACAGCTATTTGTAAGGCCTCCCCAGACAGCCATTTTGCTTTTTTGCATTTCTTTTCCATGGGGATGGCCTTGATCCCTGTCTCCTGTACAATGTCACAAACCTCTGTCCATAGTTCATCAGGCACTCTTATCTATCCGATCTAGGCCCTTAAATCTATTTCTCACTTCCACTGTATAATCATAAGGGATTTGATTTAGGTCATACCTGAATGGTCTAGCGGTTTTCCCTACTTTCTTCAATTTAAGTCTGAATTTGGTAATATTAAAAGTTGGCAAACTGACATGTCTCCCCAGATTTTGACCTGAAATTTTACCAGGGTTCAAAATTCAAAAATGTGACAGTCCCGCTAACACACCACATGGTGGATCTGAGTAAGACAAACCTTACGTATAAATCCAACTCTGTTTCTTGCTTGACTGCATGAACTGCCCTGTCTTGTCTGAGCCACAGGCTCCTCATCAATTGTTCACTTGCTCAGTCATGTCTGACTCTTTTCAACCCCATGGACTTCAGCACGCCAGGCCTCCCTGTCCATCACCAACTCCCAGAGTTTGCTCAAACTCATGTCCATTGAGTTGGTGATGCCACCCGACCATATCCTCCTCTGTCGTCCCCTTCTCCTCCCGCCTTCAGTCTTTCCCAGCATCGGGGTCTTTTCCAATGAGTTGGCTCTTCACATCAGGTGGCCAAAGTATTGGAGTTTCAGCTTTAGCATCAGTCCTTCCAGTGAATATTCGCGGGTGATTTCCTTTAGGATGGACTGGTTGGATCTCCTTGCAGTCCAAGGGACTCTGAAGAATCTGATGCCTTCGAACAGTGGTGCTCATCAATAGTGGGGTAATAATTTGTACCTCATATTGGTTATAATCTATGTGTAAATGACCTGGCATATTAGGGACTTTTATGGCAGCCATTATACAAAAATCTTTTTGGCTTCAGCAAAAATTCTTGCAATAGAATTTTTTCGCTTCCTGTCCCTTCTTGGAATTTACAAATTGAAAAATAGGAGCCACAGGCAACCAATGTACCACTTGGTGTGGGCTCTTTCCTACGGTCATGGCTCCCAGGCTGAAGGTTCACAGAAGGAGACACGCTGACATCTGTATCTCCAGAAGGGAGATTAAATCTCGGATGAATCTGTTAGAAAGAAGACATTTCAAAATTTGAGAGCATAGCTGAATGCCAAAAGTAAATTATACCATAAGCCAGATGTTCCAGGAACTTCTTTTCCATTTTTTTTTTTTTGCCTGAAGGAAAAGTTTTAGTTTATAAAGAAAACAATGAGCAGAAATTGTTATCGCAGAAGTGTTCATGGTTATTTAAAATGAGACCATTTGAAAATAATCAAAGAGGTGCACAATGATTTACAGAGAAAGTTGTTCATTTCAGTGTTATTTATCATGTGTTAAATGCAGAAACATTCTAAATGGCTTACCATAAAGGATATGTTATATAAATTAAGGCACTTTCATTTGATGGACTGCTATACAGCCATTAAAATTGTGTTGTTGGAGAATACTTAATGTCTTGAGGAAAGTTTTGCAACATTTTTGAGCACAGAGAGCAGATTACAAAGTAAAATATATAACGTGATCATATTTTATGCCCTTATCATCCAGATATCAGTTGGAACTTCTTAAACTTTGGGGTCCAGATAAGACTGGTTCAAATTCCCAGTCCCACAGTCTGGGGAAGTCAAAGCCTCACCAAGATTTCTCCAAGATCCTAAGGACCTACCTTCTCACTGTTCCTTCTGCTTCTTATAAGTAATTGATTCTCTCCACCATTTTGAATTCAATGTGAAATCCAAGCTCTCTTTTCTATTTGCAAAACAAAACTGAAAGCAGTAAAGTCAACTGTATTGAACTTCCTTCTACCTTCAGTGGCTTTGGAGTTCAGGTAGGAGAGATGCACAGGATGGAGGAAAAATTCTACCACTATATTGGAGTGAATCGTTAGCATATGTTCAAGTCCTAAATCCATGAACCCATGAAGGTGACATTATTGGAGGGGAGGGGGTCTTTGCATATGTAATTAACATAAGGATCTCTAGGTAAGATCATTCGGGATTAAGACGGTCCCTAATTCCCATGACAGGCATCCGTGTAAGACAGAACAGAGACTGAGGGAGATGGGTTGAATACCCTGGGAAGATGGAGGCAGAAACTGGAGTTATGGTGCCACAGCCAAGGAATACCTGGAGCCACCAGAAGCTGGGAGAGGCAAGGAAGTTCCTCCCCTAGAGCCTTCAGAGGGAGCACAGCTCTGCCCATGCCTTGAATCGGCGCTTCTAGTCTTCTGAACTGTAAGAGAACAAATGTCTGTTGTTTAAGCCACCAACTGAAACAACATAGAGTGAAAAAGCTGGCTTAAAACTCAACATTCAAAAAACTAAGATCATGGCATCTGGTCCCATCACTTCATAGCAAATAGATGGGGAAAAAATGGAAACAGTGACAGACTTTATTTTCTTGGGCTCCCAAATCATTGTGGACGGTGACTGCAGCCATGAAATTAAAAGATGCTTGCTCCTTGGAAGAACAGCTATGACCAACCTAGACAGTGTACTAAAAAGCAGAGACATCACTTTGCCAACAAAGGTCCATACAGTCAAAGCTATGGTTTTTCAGGTAGTCATTTGTGGATGTGAGAGTTAGACCATAAAGAAGGTTGGATGGCATCATCAACTCAATGGACATGAATCTGAGCAAACCCTGGGAAATAGCGAAGGATGGGAAAGCCTGGTATGCTGCAGTTCATGGGGTCACAAAGGGTCACACATGACTGAATGACTGAACAGCAACAACAAAGCCACCTAGTTTCTGGTCATTTATTATGGAAGACCCAAGAAACTAACACAGTCACCTAAGTGTGCGCAACGGTAAAGGGAACTGTACCTACTAACGGGCCTAGACGTCCTCCCACCATCACCTCAGTGAGTGTCACCGACCTCATGGATGCTCCTTTGAGCTTCTCTCACGCTGTGTAACCCCCTCCTCTTCCTCCTTCCCTTCCTGTCCCATAGACTCACACGTCTCCTCCTTCCATCCTGCAGAATTCTCTGCTCACAGCTCACTCTAATGCCCCAATTTACATGTCCCAAACTTGCTTAACCACATCCTTCCCCATCTCAGTGAGAGCAAGGCCACCCTTCCAGTGGCACAGAGGACTCCCCTTCACTCTGATCTCTGACTCAGTCAGTTCAGTCGCTCAGTCGTGTCTGACTCTTTGCGACCCCAGGGACTGCAGCACACCAGGCTTCCTTGTCCATCACCAACTCCCAGAGCTTGCTCAAGCTCATGTCCATTGAGTAGGTGATGCCATCCAATCATCTCATCTGTCGTCCCCTTCTCCCACCTTCAATCTTTCCCAGCATCAGGGTCTTTTCCAATGAGTCAGTTCTTTGCATCAAGTGGCCAAAGTATTGGAGTTTCAGCTTCAGCATCAGTCCTTCCAATGAATATTCAGAACTGATTTCCTTTAGGATTGACTGGCTGGATCTTCCTGCTGTCCAAGGGACTCTCAAGAGTCTTCTCCAACACCACAGTTCAAAAGCATCAATTCTTCAGCGCTCAACTTCCTTATAGTTCAACTCTCACATCCATACATGACTACTGGAAAAACCATAGCTTTGACTAGATGGACATTTGTCAGCAAAGTAATGTCTCTGCTTTTCAATATGCTGTCTAGATTGGTCATAACTTTTCTTTCAAGGAGCAAGCGACTTAATTTCATGGCTGCAATCACCATCTGCAGTGACTTTGGAGCCTCCAAACATAAAGTCTGACACTGTTTCCACTGTTTCCCCATCTATTTCCCATGAAGTGATGGGACCGGATGCCATGATCTTAGTTTTCTGAATGTTGAGTTTTAAGCCACTTTTTCACTCTCTTCTTTCACTTTCATCAAGAGGCTCGTTAGTTTTTCTTCACTTTCTGCCATAAGGGTGGTGTCATCTGCGTATCTGAGATTATGGATATTTCTCCCAGAAATCTTGATTCCAGCTTGTGCTTCATCCAGGCCAGCATTTTTTATGATGTACTCTGCATATAAATTAAATAAGCAGAGTGACAATATTCAGCCTTGACATACTCCTTTCCTGATTTGGAACCAGTCTTTTGTTTCATGTCGGGTTCTAACTGTTGCTTCTTGGCCTGCATACAGGTTTCTCAAGAGGCAGGTAATGTAGTCTGGTATTCCCAAATCTTTAAGAATTCTCCACAGTCTGTTGTGATCCACACAGTCAAAGGCTTTGGTGTAGTCAATAAAGCAGAAATAGATGTTTTGCTGGAACTCTCTTGCTTTTTTGATAACCCAGTGAATGTTGGCAATTTGATCTCTGGTTCCTCTGCCTTTTCTAAATCCAGCTTGAACATCTGGAAGTTCACAGTTCATGTACTGTTGAAGCCTGGCTTGGAGAATTTTGAGCATTACTTCGCTAGCGTGTGAGATGAGTGCAATTGTGTGGTAGTTTGAACATTCTTTGGCATTGCCTTCTTTGGGATTGGAACGAAAACTGACATTTTCCAGTCCTGTGGTCACTACTGAGTTTTCCAAACTTGCTGGCATGTTGAGTGAAGCACTTTCACAGCATCGTCTTTTAGGATTTGAAATAGCTCAACTGGAATTCCATCACCTCCATTAGCTTTGTTCGTAGTGATGCTTCCTGACCCAACCCACAACCCATCCATCAACAATCTTGTGGGATATGCCTTTAAAACTTACCCACTACCTGACAACTCTGCTGCTACTCACCTGGTCCAAGCGACCATCACCTCCTGCCTGGATGTCTGGTCCCACCCTTGTCTCCCTGCAGTCTGTTCTCAACCAAGCACTGCAGAAACCCTTTCATAACCTTAGTGCTATCACACCACTCATCTGCTGAGAACCTGGGTAAAAACCAGAATTTCTAAATGGCTCCAGGCTAGATGACCCGGCTCTTGTTGTTTTTGATCTCTGACTTCTGTTCCCTTATTCATTCCATCCTAGTCACAAGGGACCCCTTGCCAGCTCCTCAAACACACAGGCTGGACCTTGCCTTGGAGCCTCACTTCAGCTCTTTCCTCTGCCAGAAATACTCTTGTCCATTTGTTTATTTCCCTCTCCTTCTACAATTCCTTCTTCAAAGTCTCCTGCTCAGTGGACCCTGCGCTCACCTCCCTCCCCCTCAATATGCTGTAAATTTTCTCATGAAAGCCTAAGTAACAAACTCATGGCAACAACAAGGGCTACAATCTGTCTACTCTTTCTCCCTACCAAAAATGAAACAGTTGTCATGAGAATGTTGTTATGTTTATTCAAACTGAAATACAAACTCATTTTTTTCCTAACAGATGATCATTAAATGTAATTTGGGGCATATAACTCAGAAAGAATTCAAATACTTTGATCTGCCTGATTGATTTCATAATGTGGAATGCTTGTGATACATTGAATATTTTCCATAAGTTAAATGAGGTAAATCTTTACTTACAGAGTTGTTTTAAGAGATAGTTAAGACACATGATAAGACTGTGTTCACAAGATTGCATTTGTGTTGAAATGAACACTCTTTTGATTTACCCAATTCTGAGAACACTTAGTTAAATAAGATGCTTCTGAATGAATGAATGACAGGTCATTCCACAGGGCGATCTCATGGATAGGCAGGAAGCCTTTCTCCTAGTATATTATCTGAATCTTCCAGATTCTCAACACCCTGTGGTCCACGTTGTGCCTTTGGTCCCCAACATCCTCCCCTGTATTGCTCCATTTCATGTCCTTCTCTCTTATCGAAGGCTCTCTCCCAGCTTCATCTCATTTCACAGGACTTAGGGGAGTGATGCAGGGGCCAGGTGTCTTTGGGTCCTAGGAGTAAAGGAAGGGAGAAAGCAGGCAGCTTCAGAATGGAGATGATCAGATCTTGCAGACCACCAAGGTTAGCTTGCTGACCCGCTGGAGTGTTCCTCTGGTTAGGAAACCATCAGGAAAACAGTGAACGTAGAAGAAATGGAAAGAGAGAATGAGGCCAAGAGACTTTGCAAGGCAAAATTAAAACTCAAATGAAAATGAAGGGGAAAAAAACGAAGTATGAAAATGGTACAGCCATGTCAGGTGTTGCTGGAGGTGAGGGATTCACTTCTGGATATCAGGTTAAGGTAAATGGACCATTCCCATAAATACATCCCAGTGCCTGTTCATATATATTTGGGAAACGTCAGCTCAAGGTACAGAATTGAAACCAAGAGAAATGAAGTGTTCTTTTAAGTGAAGGATGTAGGCATGAAAGAAAAAAAAAAAGACTCAAGATTTAGTCTTAGGTTTTAACCCAGTTAGGAGGTGGGAAGAAAATACAAAGTTTCTGAAGAAAGAAAATGGAGAGGAAAGGATGAAGAGGATGAAAATGGAAAGGAAAGGGGGTGAGAAGACAGAGAAGAACATAAATACAGATTGTTAAGGAGAAGGGATGCTATGGAAAATTTAGGGTAAGCAATTCTGTCTGTGACAGAGCAATTCAAAAGCATGACAACAAGAATGCGAAGCTTGTTTACAAAAAGAAAAATCTAAACAAATGGTGAATTTTGATTTCTTGTATAACTGAATCCCTAATGAAACATCTGTGTGAGAATCGCATTTAATATCATGTAATGAACTCACAGCATTCAGAACACTTGCCTTTGGTTTTATAGATGCATCTGAATAGCATATACATTGCTTTTCAAGAAACGCCACCTGAATGTTCCTTACAAACAAAGATGGAGAAATAAAAGGAACTTAATCTCGGTCTTGTGCACCACCTATTCATATTACATCGTGCTGCTGAGGTCTCTGAGGGAAGAGAACATTTGGGTGTGCTGTGGGTTAGGTAAACACCCACTAAATATTGATGCAAGCATAATTAGAATGACTGAAATAATCCTGGCAAAAAATTACCCTCACAGTTAGAAGAGAGACAAAATGAAGTAATTTGATCATGAAAATTAATACAAGTCAACTCTCAGTTTTCAATGCAGCTAATTGAAAACCTCTTATTATTCAAACCTCTTTCCCTCCAGGTTTGTACTTTTTTCTCCTTGCCCTGAGAAAGAGGGCAGGGAGAGGGGTGCCCCAGGGAAAAACTCTATCAAGATGGTGGAGGAAGAGAATCATTTTTATTTTTCTAAGGCAGTGTCTCCTAAACCTTTCCCTGTATTGATTTTGCCACCCATGGCATATTTTTGTGGGCATGTCCAGGGTGAAAGGACATCTGGTCCTCTTTCACTCAATGTTGAAATGACAAAATGGCATTTATTGTAGTTGAGCAACAGTTGTATTGAGATATAATTCACAGATTATACAACTCACCCATTTAAAGTACACACATCAGTGGTTTTCAGTTTTCACAGATGTTGCAACTGTTACCATATTTTATCACCATCACCCCCTCAAAATGCCTATTGGTAGTTCCTGAGATCACTTTCCAAATGAACTGCTTGCACTTGAATTCTTGCCTCAAGATCTGCTTCTGTGGAAACTCAAGCTAGAACATGGTGGTTCTCCCACAATCCAGTCACCGGAATTCCTAGCAAAGTCTATTCTGAGGTATGTCACCCGCTCCTAAGAGGACTCCCCACATAGAATAAGGAAATATTGATGGGTTTGTGCTTTATTTCCTAAAGGGAATTCAAAAGAAGCAGGTCTAGGACTTCTTTCGTGGCGCAATGGATAAGAATCTGCCTCCCCAAGTAGGGGACACAGGTTTCATTCCTGGTCCAGGAAGATTCCACACACCAGGAACAACTAAGCCCAAGCTCCATAACTACTGAAGCCTACATGCTCTAGGACCCATGAGCTGCCTCTACTGAAGCCCATGAGCCTAGAGCCTGTCCTTCTGCAGGGGAGGGGAGATGCATCTGCCTTTCCTAGTTGGTATTGCCATAATAATCCTTTCTGTGGCCCTAAGAGCAAGTCGACAATGCTGGTTTGCACAGGTTGGGCATCTCATTCATAGTTCTTATTGTTGTTCAGTCAAGTCACATCTGACTCTTTGCAACACCATGGACTGCAGCACACTAGGCTTCCCTGTCCATCACCAACTCCCAGAGCTTGCTCAAACTCATGTCCATTGAGTCAGTGATACCATCCAACCATCTCATCTTCTATTGTCCTCTTCTCCTCCTTCCTTCAATCTTTCCCAGCATCAGGGTCTTTTTCAATGACTCAGTTCTTCACATCAGGTGGCCAAAATATTGGAGCTTCAGCTTCAGCTTCAGCATCAGTCCTTCCAGTGAATATTCAGGACTGATTTCCTTTAGGGTTGACTGGTTTGATCCCCCTATAGTCCAAGGGGCTCTCAAGAGTCTTCTCCAGCACCACAGTTCAAAATGATAAATTCTGTGGTGCTCAGCCTTCTTTATGGTCCAACTCTCACATCCGTACATGACTACTGGAAAAACCATAGCTTTGACTATACGGACCTTTGTCAGCAAACTGATGTCTCTGCTTTTTAACACACTGTCTAGGTTTGTCATAGCTTTCCTTCCAAGGAGCAAGTGTCTTTTAATTTCATGGTTGCCATCACTGTCCACAGTGATTTTGAAGCCCAAGAAAAGAAAGTCTGTCACCACTTCCACATTTTCCCCCCTTCTGTTTGCCATGAAGTGATGGGACCAGATGCCATCATCTTAATTTTTAAACGTTGAGTTTTAAGCCAACTTTCTCACTCTTCTCTTTCACCTTCATCAAGAGGCTTTTTAGTTCCTTTTCAATTTGCCATAAGGGTGGTATCATCTGCCTATATGAGGTTGATGATATTTCTCCTGGCAATCTTGATTCTAACTTGTGACTCATCCAGCCTGGCATTTAGCATGATGTACTCTTCATGTAAGTTAAATAAGCCACAGGAAGAGAACTGGTCAAATGGGAGCAAGGGGAGCTGAGAGACGGGGAGATGGAACTCTGATGG
The DNA here is from genome assembly GCA_006410935.1 of Redunca redunca. Classification (NCBI taxonomy): domain Eukaryota; kingdom Metazoa; phylum Chordata; class Mammalia; order Artiodactyla; family Bovidae; genus Redunca; species Redunca redunca. The sequence continues at coordinate 4,170 of SJYQ01003541.1, read as the reverse complement.
TGTTTAAGACTCTGAAGCTAGATCCAACTTTTGAGCTTCCAACTACAGCAGCCAATCATTTATACCTTTGATTTACCTGTGCTAGGATAGATTTCTATGATTTGCAACCTGATTAACATGGTTGGTATCTACACTCTTCAATCTCTGAAAACAGTAAAGAACAAAAGTGGCAAAGGCAAGCTTCACTATCTCTGGGGGTCTTTTGTGTTCTAATAAGAAAGCTTCAAATGGCTGAGCCCTGAGCAGAGAGCCCTTGGCTAAGATACTCAAAATAACATGTAGTTTTAATCAGTGCTATGTAAACAACTTAATCCAAGAAGGAAAAAGAAAAACCATTGACCCAAATAGGATACTGGTAATTCTGAATAAGTGCTACAAATGCTTATAAAAGAATATTAAGATGCCTAATTGGTGAATAAATGAAATATAAACATCCATTTTGTTACTTGGAGAGTTCTTTAATATGTAATGGGGGAAAACAGTATATTGAATGCACTGTAAGCAATAAATGCCTGTTTCCTTTTCTAAAACAAATCAATTCTTGAAACCATTAACCAGCATTTAAATATTACTCTATTTTTTTCCCATTTATTTCTCCCTTTTGAATCTTTCTCATTAGTGGAAGGAAATAGGTTTATCCAGGAGATAGAGCAGCATGTTGGAATAAGCATGGAGTGGAGTGGGATTTGGAGCCTGAAGCCGAGTGGGATTTGGAGCCTGAAGCCTTGCCTTTTAATCCCAGCTCTGCAAATTACTAGTTCTGTGACCTTGGGTAAGTCACTAAATCTTACCTGGGTTCCAGGTGTAGCAAGAGACTACTGTCAGGAATCTCTTACCCACATCGGAGAGTCGTAGTGATAAAAACCTTTTAGGGCAGCATCTCTCAGTCTTTATTGTTCATAGGAATTCCCTGGGGACTTCCAAATTTCACAAGACCTCTGCAGATTCTTGTTGTGTTTGGAGTGGGATCCAAGATCTGCATTTTGAATAAGCTCCCAAGTGATGTTGATGTGGCTGCCTTCACACTTTGGGGTAACAAGGTAGAGGGAAACTTCCAGGCTCACAATGATTTTCCTCTTCTAGAAACTGCCCTGGATTTCAGTGGTGGGCTATTAATCATTGCTCTTATACCCGCTTGCCATAGCTGTATCCCCATAACTTGTACCCCCTTGCCACCTCTACTACATTAGAGGTGATTTATGACCCAACTAGGGTCAAAAGACAGTCTCATCCACAAATCTGGTTTTGAACAGACAACCAGGGTTGGGACATTCACTCACTTGCTCATTCATTCAGCAGTTCTTTTCAAATTCTCTCTATGCCAGATACTCTAACGAGCAGTAGAGATATAGTAGTTCGATAAAGCAGGTCTCTGGCCTCACAGAGCATTCATGATAGTACTGTACAAGATAATTTCAGATAAGCTAAGTGCTTTGAGGTGATTGGAGAATTTCAAGGGTTGCAGGGGACCTACTTTAAACAGGGGTGCTGGGGAAAGCCAAGCTCTTGCTTCCCTTTCTACAATGACCTTGGCGGACACATGTTGAATACAAATGAAAAAACATAACCAATGAAAGAAGGCTGGGTCCCTGGTGACTGTGTGCAGGAGAGTCACTCTCCCCTGCAGACTAACTGAACTACAATGAGAAAAAAATAAACTTTTATTGCATTAAACCACTGAGATTTCAGGATTCATCTATTATAGAAGCTAGCACTGCTTATCATACATACATAAATTATTGAACTCTTTCTGAGATTCTAAAAGTTGCCGTTTTTTTCACTTATATTTGCTAGAGCTATTCTCTACTGGGCTTCCCTGGTGGCTCAGTGGTAAAGATCTGCCTGCCAATGCTGGAGATGCAGGAGACACGGATTCAATCCCCGAGTCAGGAAGATTCCCTGGAGAAGGAAATGGCAACCCGCTCCAGTAATCTTACCTGCAGAATACCAAGGACAGAGGAACCTGGCGGGCTACAGTCCATGGGGTCACAAAAGAGTCGGACACAACTTAGTTACTAAACAATGACACCAAAATTCTCTACTACTTGAAAGACTCTTAATGGATACAATTTCTGTGAATCTGATGAGCTAATAGCATAAATTGTTGGACATCTGTGAAGAATGATAACTTTAAACTGGTTTTTCTGAAATGTATCCACTTTCTGGATATATTATTAGGGAAAAAAAATTTTTTTAAGAATTGACATGTAAATTAATACTGAGGTCAATTTTTTTTCCTGGTCATTTCTATCTTAAAATTCTTGTTCAGACCTTTATAAAATCAACTCACTAAATTGCAGTGGGTAGAAACTAAGAAAGCAATTGTAAACTTTATGATTCTCCCTTAAAACATAAGTGCTTAGATTTTAAAAGAGTCCTTGGTGGCACGATGATATTAGCATTTAAATTTGCCACATTTCTTCTTATGGGCAATTAACAGGCAGTAAACCTGGGCATCTCTTAGAGATGAATTTCCCCAAAGGATGTCCTTCTTACATATTGCATCCTCAGAGGGATATATTCTTCCTTGGCTACTGGTCCCAAGAACATATTGCCGGTCACCTCACTAGCTTTCCTCTTCTACTCCTCTAATCTTTATGCATGCTAGGAAGGCAGAGAAAAGCTGTTTCTTAAGACTACTTGCTACAACCATATCTCAGTCTCCTAAGACTTATGGCTGGATCACACTTGAGGACAAGACAGATAGGATCAGAGAGGAATGATTCAAGAGGCCAATGCTGGGGACTCGGCTTTCTTCCTATGGCTTTTATTAATGTTTATATCCCCGGGCTTGAGGTTTTCTTTGTGTTCTCAGTGAAAATTTAGCAGTAAATAACTTACGTCATATGAACTTATTGGAGTCTGCATGTGGCAAGAGCAGTGTATGAAGTCAAAACTCCTATCCTTTGAGCCATCAAAGTGAAGTCTTCTCCAGCCAGAGGTCAAGTCATGTGTGTCTGTGTGTGTGTTTGTACACAGAGGCTGCAGGTTTCCATGGAACCAGACTTGTGATGAGGAGAAAAAGATGGGCCTCCCCAGGACACCTTTGAATAAGGATGTCAACGTTCCTTTCTATGTGGCTTTAAAGTCTTTGGTTACTTCAGCAACAAAGGTTCAGTTCAGTTCAGTCACTCAGTCACGTCCGACTCTTTGTAACCCCATGGACTGCACCATGAAAGACCTCCCTGTCCATCACCAACTCCGGAAGCTTGCTCAAACTTATGTCCATTGAGTCAGTGATGTCATCCAACCATCTCATCCTCTGTTATCCCCTTCTCTTCCTTCCTTCAATCTTTTCCAGCACCAGGGTCTTTCCCAAGGAATCAGTTCTTTGCATCAGGTGGCCAAAATATTGAAGTTTCAGCTTCAGCATCAGTCCTTCCAATGAACATTCAGGACTGATTTCCTTTAGGATTGACTGGTTGGATCTCCTTGCAGTCCAAGGGACTCTCAAGAGTCTTCTCCAACACCACAGTTCAAAAGTATCAACTCTTCGATGCTCAGCTTTCTTTTCAGTTCAACTCTCACATTCATGTATGGAAAAATCATAGCTTTGACTAGACCGACCTTTGTCAGCAAAGTAATGTCTCTGCTTTTTAATGTGCTGTCTAGGTTGGTCATAGCTTTTCTTCCAAAGAGAAATTCTTTTAATTTCATGGCTGCAGTCACCACTTCAGTGATTCTGGAGCCCAAGAAAATAAAGTCTGCCACTGTTTCCATTGTTTCCCCATCTATTTGCCATAAAGTGATAGGACTGGATGCCATGATCTTAGTTTTTTGAAGGTTGAGTTTCAGGCCAACTTTTTCACTCTCCTCTTTCACTTTCAAGAGGCTCTTCACCAGGATAGATCACATCCTGGGTCATAAATCTAGCCTTGGTAAATTCAAAAAAATTGAAATCATTCCAAGCATCTTTTCTGACCACACTGCAGTAAGATTAGATCTCAATTACAGGAGAAAAACTATTTAAAATGCCAACATATGGAGGCTGAACAACACGCTTCTGAATAACCAACAAGTCACAGAAGAAATCAAAAAAGAAATCAAAATATGCATAGAAACGAATGGAAATGAAAACACAACAATCCAAAACCTGTGGGACACTGTAAAAGCAGTGCTAAGGAGAAAGTTCATAGCAATACAGGCATACCTCAAGAAACAAGAAAAAAG